>JAQGAT010002011.1:0-10379 GCA_034687845.1 Pantelozetes paolii | reverse complement strand
AGGAACGGGTGGCGCTGGGGATAAAGGAGTTCAACCTAATCCTCAACTCCAGGCCTCATCCAGACGTATGCAACAAACACAGGCACAGGTGGACGAAGTGACCGAAATAATGAGAGTCAATGTCGAGAAAGTGCTGGAAAGAGATGCCATGATTTCACAGTTGGATGAAAGAGCAGATGCTCTAAAAGAAGGCGCAGAGATGTTTGAAAAGCAGGCAGGTGCTCTCAAGTCTAAATTCTGGTGGAAGAACATGAAGATGATTGCAGTGATGGTTGGAATAGGACTGGTCTTAGTTCTTGTAATATTCGCCTGGTTTTCAAGCAAATAGTTATCAATTCATTATAACTATGAGTCGATTCCAATGCGATCCTTGTTTTCACTATAAATGATATTATTTTATGTGAATATAATCTATACATGAAATCCAAAAATTGATGAGCGCTTAGAGTGAGAGAGAGAGAGAGAGAGAGTGAATCGTATTTACATTTTTAGCACAATATTTAACATTCAGTTCAAAAATGGATGATTCGGTAGATTTGAACGATAATTATTGAATGGATTTTTGGATTGGATATCAAAATATGTTTTATCATTGACTCGATTATCAATTATATAAATATATATAAATATAAATACAATTATTCTTTACTTTTATTCAAATAATGAAAATATAGTTATAATAATAATTAAATAGATTTTCAAATCATTTAAACATTTTATTATTTATTCATTAATTTTTTTCTAATCTCTTCTCACTATTCATAGAGTTTTGTCAATTGTCTAAAAAATTGTTTTAATAAAGAGTTTAACGAAAAAAAAATAGAAAAATAATCAAATAATTGATTGATTTTAACACTTATTTAAAAAATTGTTTTTCAGATCTTTTATTCAAAATATTTTAATTTTTATCAATAGTTTGTGTGATTTTCTCAAACTCTTTCAGATAACACATCAGATAATTCAAACTGATTTTGATTGTCATAATCAAAGAAACAATAAAATTAAATACAAATCAATTGAATTCATCCAAAAAAGTGTTTAAAATAGAAATAATGTATAAATTAATTGAAATTTATTTAAAGTTTGTCTAAAAAACTAAAATTCAATTATTATTTAAATTAAGTGGAAATACAATGCATTCGTGAAAATAATGTCATTAAATACAAATCCAAACGAAATCTTGGATTTCGGAAGAATTTAATTGATTTTCAAATTAAATGTTTATTTTTTGTTATTTTAAACTTTTTTTTATTCCCAAACCTTTTATTTATTACTTTATTTCAAATATATATAGCCTTAAGAAAAACTAGATATCACTGGTCATGAAAATACGAAAAAATGATTTAATCACAAACTGATGCAGATTTTTATGATGTGTTATGAAATACTAATTATGATTATGTGATACTTTTTAATTATGGTTATGGCGGGGAATGTTATGTTATAATTAAGGCATAGATATTACAGCACTGGTATCGTGTTTATAGATTGTGATTGAGGTGTTTGAGGCACTCCAGCCGTATATTATATTTATAAAGAAAGTATTGAAATATTATTTTAATATATATTTTATAATTAATATTGATTTGAAGTAATCGTAAGATAACACCGGTTTGTATCAAATGTTTGGTTAATTCAGTTTAAATTCATTTACAAAATACACATAAGAGTGGATGAGAAGGCACTTCACAAATAAATTAAGTATATATTGTCTAAAATATATTCTCCAATCATTCCGAGTGCTTGTATTTGTGGGACGACATTTGGGAGAGACCAAGGACAGCGTAATCACATTTAATGCAATGATAATGACTCTGCTTTTGGTTGTAATTGCAATTGTCTTTCTTGCACTCGACGTTTGGAGTATACTTTTCAAAACCAGCAGCTGATATGTTATCCATCTTCTGGTGCTGTCGTCGATGGGCCACCACTTTGTTAGTGTCAGAGCAGACAAAATCACATTTAATGCAATGAAAATGTGAGGCTTTGTTAGCCATTGAAGACATTTGGTTTGCATAAAGACAATCACTTCGACCGCAGTTAACATTACTTCGGTATTGATTGAAATCCCCTCCCATTAGAGTATCGAGTCTCTCATGACGTGCTGTAAATTAATAATAGGATTAGATATCAGTGCAAACAAATCACTACAACACTGGACTGACCGGTGTGTTGAACAAACCGAGTCTTATCGCAGAACGAATAGCCGCAGTCCTTATACACACAAAAAATAAACATTTAATAAATTATTTTACTTTTTGTTCAAAACATTAATGAATTTTCAATTAAATTAATTGCAAATAAATTTTTCATCGAAAATAATGAGTTCTCAGACCTAAAGAACAGGTAGTTTTCAGATTGAACTTACTTTTCTCATGCAATGAAAATGTGTCTGATGTTCACGATATCCGCACTGAACATAACCACAGTCCTCGTTGAATCTAAATCTCAAATACCTTTAAATTAAAGAGAAAATAAAAAATGAATTTATTATACATTTAATGAAAAATTAAATTTTGATAATTCAATGAAAAAGTAAAATAATCTTCAATTCAACTCAAGTTCAGGACATTCATTGACTACACTCTCATTTATATGTGAATTATAATGTGAGACAATTATAAGTTCAATTACATGACATACCCCGTCGGCACCGGTTCATCTCTGTTTAGCTTTATATTACTATTATTACTATTATTTAATTTCATTCGTTTAGACATTTCTGATGTCATCTCTTCCCCAGAATTCCTGCGTTTAAGGCATTGGCTATCAATCAAATCGATCTGAAATTTATTGTAAATTAAATTAAAATTTATTTAATATTTTGTAAAATTTTTTAATAAATACTTTTGGTGTGGATATCGAGGGTATGATTGAAGTCAAACCAGATATTTCAGGGTTTGAATGCGAAAAATTGAGAAAATTGGAAGCACTGGCTATCGATGTCATGTTTAATATATTATTGTTCAATGATGTGGAAGAGGACGGAGTGTTTTGATTGTTAACCCATTTATTCATAAAATTGTATAAATTAGGCGTTGAGTGAGGCGTTTGTGTTGACGATATGTTTCCTAATAAGGGCTTCAGATCTTCTTCTTCTTCTATTTCGCTATCATTTTCTTCTCCATTGCTCTCATCTTTAATTAGAGGACTGGAAGATCGACCGGACAAGTAGATGGGCACCGGCTTAGGGGCACCAGAATGTTTGGCTGAGTGCGGCAAAAGTCGACTAAAGCTTGAAAAGGCCTGAAAGCAAATGAAAAATTGTAATTAACTTAAATTTATCCCAAATTTGTTTGAAAAACAATTTAAAGTTTAATTAATTATGAAATAAATGTAAAAAAAATTTGATTGAAATAAAATTATTTTGAATCAAAACTACAGCAAAACTTGAATAAAATATTTTTCACTAAATATTTTCATTTGAATATCAAAATTTCAAATCAATAGCTTCAGGATAAAAATTATTACTAAATGTAAGTAAAAAAGACAAAATAATTATTTAGTAATTACTTTGTGTATAATATTAACTGATTTTTTGCAAATCGATAACAAATTTTTGTCTCATTTTCTCTCTTTATTTCTCTTTGAAGTTCAATAATATACTAACGATTCAACGATTCAGTCATTTCTAATGAAAATTTAAAAAAATGTAAAAAACTTTTATTTGATTTATTCATTCAAAACAATAATTGGTTTTATATTTCTCAACAAAATAACTATAATTTGTTTTTCTCCACAAATTTAATGATCAAATAATTTCTAACTTTTATTTGATTTCAGGTTTTATTTCTTGAAATTCGCGATTCGTTTTCTGAATTCAAAATTAGTTGTAATTCAGAGAAAATAAATTTTGTTTTAACTCTTAAAGAGATTTCAGTTTTTGAGTTATTGAATATCATTTCCAAGGATTTGATTATCATTTATAAGATTAAGTATTTTAACAAATTTTGAAAAATTGGGGAAAAGTTTTGGACAACTATTAAAAAATAATTATGTTTTTAGTATTTATTTCTTATATTTCTCTGTTTTTATTTAATGATTGACTAATTTTGAGGAAAAATTTGAAAAATATTAATCAATTGAAAAGCAATAATAAGTTTATCATTAAATTTCTGAATTATTTGCTGACAATGAAAGACATTTTCTTTTGTTTTTTAAACCGAAATCAAAGCCAAAAAGTGTTGAAATACTAATAAAAATAGTCATAAACTCATAAAAAGTTAATTAAGTTTTCATTTGATATAATTGTCTGAAAATAAATTAATTTTTAGCTTATATTTCATTTTACTTGAGATTTCTGTGAAAAACATTTATTTACGTTAAGAAGAAAGCAATTGATTGTATAAACTGTTAAAACAAATTGAGTTTTGTTTTTCATAAGACATTTCAAATTGATTAATGAGTGAAAAGAAATTTATTAATAGCTTAAACGAAGTGAAGTTTTTTCGCACAAATAAATCACATTTTATGAAAAGTTGAAAACAACTTAAAGTATTATTGAAAACATTGAATTTTGGCACAAAATCTAAACTAAATATTATGTTTATGTCATTCAAAACTTTCACAACAATTGGGAAACAATTGAAAATACATTTTCAATAACATTGAAATCTAATTTATTTCATAGCTTAACTCCAAATTGATTTCAATGACCAAATCATTAACTAATTTTAAATACAATTAAATTAATTTTCAAAAGACATCATAGACTTTAAAGACTTGTCGCTAATTAAAGCAAAGATAATTGTCTTTAAGACAATAGCTTTCAATAAAAAAATCGATTAAACATTTCATTAATTATTTGAAAAAAAATATTTAAATGAAATGTAGTTTTAATAATAAAAAATAATTTAATAAATGTTTTATTAATTTGTTTTTAAATAGTTATAAAAAATCTTTTCTTATTTATAGGCCATAAAAATGTCTTAAGAAAAGGTTAGACAATAAGAAAACTGATTAAATGCAAGCACTCTCTAATAAACTAAAGATTATGACAGCACTGGTATATAATTTAAGTTATGATTACAATTAATCAAATATTTGTATCAAATGAAGGAGTTTTTCAATTAAATGATAGTTTATTATAAAAATGGGTTTAAATTAATAGCTATTGAAAGTAATCAATGAATACCTGATTGCAAACAGTGCAGTGAAAATGATCTCGTTTTTTGAGTTTACAGAAGGGAAGTCCGCACCCATTGTTTGGGCCAAACTGTTGATGCTTTTCATCGGATGGGAAGAAGAAATTTTTGGTTAAACGGGTTGTTTGAGTATTATTTGGATTACAAGACGACTGTTCAATGAATTTTTTAGTGAAATCATTGGCGACATCGCTATCACATTCCTCATCCATGTCCTCGATGTCACTCTCATCGTCTGTTTTAGACTATATTAAGAGTTAAAACAATAATTCAATGCTTTTATCAAAACCATAATAAGTGTTGAACTAAGATGTACTGGACTTACAGTCGATGTTTGGAAGTGAAGGAAATGTTTTTGTGAGAGTGAAGACAAGGGATAATAAGTTCCCTTTGCTCTCACGGTTTGCATCTTATTATTGCAGTTATTTATAATTAGATTACAATTATTTGGATTAAAAGGACTTTTTAGTGAATCTCTGTCGTCGTCTGAATGAGAACTGGCCTGAGATGTGGTAGCACTGGATTTGTTGGCCAGAAATGGTTGATCACAGATAGGGTTTGTTGTCTCAATACTCCTCTCGTGTTTGTGTTTCTCCTCGTGTTGACTCATTTGTGTGTATCTGACAAATGAATAGTCGCATCCATTCCTTGTGCAGTGATAGTGACGGTTGATCTTATTGTGGACACAACCGGATATACGACAGTCCACTCCACTGTCGTAGTGAACAAATCCCTCCATAATATCGATGTTGTCGTGAAAGTCCTTTGAATGCATAATCAAAACATCACTTCTGTTGGTCACATAATAACAGCGCGGTTTAGAGCAGTGGAAGTGCTTCTGACACAAGTATTTGCACAAATGGTCAGTACAGGGATAGCCCTCATCAAACACTATAAAGCCTTCCTGAATGTTGGACTTTGTTTGCGGAAGCATTAGAGGAATCGGAATAGTCTTCGTGTCATCAGAGCCGGCAATCATCTCTGAGAGAGCATTGGATGCAGACAATGGGATATTGGTATTGCCATACAGTGCCGCCGCTAAACCATATGGCGATAACCCTAAAGGCATCGACAGTTGAGGCGTTAAATCGTTTGACGGAAACTTAAAGTTTGAATAAATTGAAGGCATCTGTGAATCAAATGATTGAAAATAGTTTTAAATTTAATTTTAATTGTTTTCCAAATAATTATAACAAAAGACTAGAAGACTATCAAAGACTCACTTCAATGATCCTATTCTTCGGCGGTCGACCGCGTTTTCGCTTAAGAATTGGAAGACCATCTATGGATGTGATGGAAGTGCCGGTTGGATATGTCTGTGTAAAGGGTTGTATGAGTTGGTGGTCGAGAAAGTTATGGGTTTGTTGTGACGGTTCTGGACTTTGAGTGCCATAGGTTTGTTGGGATTGGAGTTCATTTTGTGCATTAATTCGTTGTTGAAACTCATGGATCTTATAGTGATCTAACTTCTTGAATGATGTGTCACTAATGAGTACAGCACACGAACATCCGTACTGTTGGGAACGGGTATAAGAGAGCAATAATTATAATTTGCCAACACTTTGATAATTAATGGTACAAACCATCCGACAGTGAAGATGCCGTTCCTTTTGGAAGTATTGGCACTCTTTGGTACAGACTGTGCCGTCATCTGACTCTTCAAATATAAGAGGTGACGCTTCGTCTTGTGTTATATGAAGTCTAAAATCAATACATTTTATAAATAAAAGCAAACATTGAAAGCATTAAGTGTTGTCTCACTTCGCGTGTTCTAACAGTTCCTCTAAATCTGATGTAAAGAATGGACAGACAGTGCAGTGATTGTGTTCATTGGACTTCAATTTGCAATCTTCTGCTAAACATTTCTCTCCCTTTTTGAATCTGAATTCAATCATACTTTCAATAAATTGTATTTAAATTAAGGCAAACATTCACTCACTTTGTGAAGAGTTGAAGGCATTTACTCTCAGGTATTTCCCCAATAATCTCCTCTATAGGAATGGCCCCAATCTGGGTCAGTGGCAACTGACTGGCCAGTGCTTCCGCTTCTGTCATCGCATTACTACTTCTATTACTATCTTCATCTGCGCCGGCAATTGAACCCTGAATACAACAAATATCTCTGATTTAATACAGTTTTCAATAATTGGTTTAATTTAATTTAGAATCAATGAAACCAAACATTCATAAAGTGACCAATTTCAATTTCTTGTTAATAATAAATAACCTTTATCATTGAAAGTTCTAACGAATTCCTATAGTAATGTATAAAGATTTCTATAAACGGCTAATGATATAAAGACCTAATTTGGCCTTGCACCTAATTTGGCACCTAATTTGTTATCAATTAAAGTATCGATTAAACATAACTTTACAAAAACTCAATTCATTGTAAGTATTGTTTAGAAAATATCCAAAAACTGTTCATTTTATTGTGTATTCAGTGAAACAATAGATTATTTGTTTTTCAATAGTCATTGAATGTTAAACTGATATTCACTTGAAATGCATTTCAATCTAAACCTTTTGAAAACAGCAATCAATTGATGTTTTATCGACGCTTTGAGTATAACATTAGATATAAATAAGTATTTTATGGTTAAAGACTTGCCTCAAGAAAACCAAATCCAGAATTGATGTTATTATCGCAGTTGAATCGCATTTTATTCTGGGCTAATCTGAATTTCCTATAAGCAAGTTCATTTTCACGTCGTTCGTGCTTTCTTTTATGAGAGTATAATTGACCGCTTGAGTGAAGAACATATGTACAGCCTTTGATGGGACAGACAGTTGTGTAAGATATTAGCAAATAAGATCATAGTAAGTCTGAGAGTGTATATACCGGGTCGTATGCAATGTATATGATTGCAAACACGTGAGAACCGGCAACTTTCAAATGAACAGATCTCGTGTTTCATGAACTTTTTGAAGCCATCTCTATTCAATTGTTCATCTTTTATATGATATGATTTATGTTTCTCTAAAAGTATTTTCAATCAAAACAACAATTTTTAATCAAAACTTCATTTAAATCACAAAACAATATAAATCATGAAAATCACAAACAAGTGATTCAATGCCTCAATGCCTACCCATATCTGCTTTGTTTTTGAACGTATGATTGCAAGTCTCGCGCCGGCAGTGAAAATGTGTGGTTCTTTGGCCGTAAAAAGCACACAACTCTAGCATACAGTCCTCAGTAGCACGGAATCTCTGGAAGCCTTCTTGAATGATAGCCGTGTCCTTTCGGTGGTAATTGGCGTGCATTTGGACATCAGATGTACTGATATATGTCTGAAATGTCATTATATATAAATAATTGCTTTCAATCTCTAAATCAATATTTTGTTGCAAATAATTACTTCAAATCAAATGTTTGTCAAAATTTGATATAATATTACTTTAATTGCATGAAAGGGGTAGACATTAAAGGGGTTTGAATTTGAATGAAATTAAATGTATTGAATGATTGAATGAATTGTTTTAACTTAGCATTCATTACATGCAATGATAGTACATGGGATCAAATGTTAGTATAAAGTGAATAATCAACTATCGGTGCGATTTGTATAATGATTAGTGAATTGATAGGAAAGTTGAATAAATGATTGAATTAATGAATTGAAGGAAAAGAGCACATACTTTATCACATCCTTGTTTTAAGCAATGATAATGTGTTTGCTTTCTATTATGTGAACAATTATGAAATTTATCGGAGCAGTCATCACAGGGAGAGTATCTCATAAATCCATGTATTAGCGACTCATCACGTTTTTTATGCCATTTGAAGTGACGAATCATTTCTTCCTTCTTAACAAAAACCCTTGAATTGCAATCCAAGCAATGGAAATGTTCCCTATAATTGAGTTCTTTGCAATACCCGTGGCCACACTCAGATGCGTTTGAATATCTGTTTCATTGAAAACAAAATATAAAAGATTTTTCATAAAAAAATAACAAAAAAGTAATTAAATGTAAAAGAAATACATTTAAAGCAAAAGAATTAAAGAATTTCTCATTTTTTTGAGCTTTTCTTTATTGAAAGGTGAGTAACAGTATTAATACCTCTTCACATATCTGGAATAGTCAACAGGTCCGGTACTTTTGCCCAATGCATCAACTTTTGATGGCAATGCACCTGAAGTATAGACAAAGATTCAGAGATTCAATAGAAATATTGTATTGTTTTTCACATCATTTATAATTTGAGGCACTTTTCCTCTGCAGAGCATAGCATAGCATAACATAGCATAACATTCTTTGTTGTAATTCAGTTAAACTCAAAGATATTTTCTCAAACATTCTTAATATTCTTCTCAAGTCTTGACTGAAATTTACAGTTTGACAGCAAAATGAAAAATGAGATCGAATTGAGAGAGAAATACAATTAATCTTTTGACAAATGAAACAGAAATTCAACAAAACATTCATAAAATGCAATAAAAAGTGTTTTGAAAAAAGTTTTAAAAAAACAAAAATTATTATTCAATCGATTGGTTGGCAAAAGTGTGGGAATAAGTATTAGTTCATCTGTTTATGCAAATACGGAAACAGGTGTGGTATGGGGTCTGTCTTATAGCTAGTATTGTATCAGTCGATAGTGATATCTCTGATTGCAGTCAATAAACATATTTTAATTAATCACAAACTCATCCCTGTCTTCACTTTCTATACGTTATTATGTAAGGGAAACAATCTATTTGGGTGCTCAGCAGGTATGGCAACCGTGTGTGTGCTTTGTATAGTAAAGGTCCTTTACTTGGTTTCACTGTTTATATCATACTTATGAATATATCTATAAATATAATCCCGTTTTTAAACTTTTAAACTTAAAAAAGCGAAAAAAATATTTTTTGTTAAACTTGTTTTATATAAGTTTTTAAGAGCGGAATCTTATCCATCATTTTGTGAAATGAAATGTCATTTAAAAGTTTCTTTTGTAAAGTGAAAGTCTAAGCCTTATCCCCCCTAACCCCTCATCATAATGAATACAATGTCCTAATAGATAGGGCACAGCCATAGCGGTTGAAGCCGTCCTTGAATTGAACACAAATATTAAAAATTCACCCCAAAAGCGATTATCTGTGCTTTTCTTCAATAAAAGATAGCATTCATTGAATCATTGAATCCTAAAAAATGCTAAAAAAGTTTTTTAAAACTTTGGGCTATATTTGAAATTATATGCAAATCTCTCTTTCTCTCTCTCTCTCTCTCTCTCTCTCTCTCTCTCTAGAT
>JAQGAT010002010.1:0-10386 GCA_034687845.1 Pantelozetes paolii | reverse complement strand
GAGAGAGACAGAGAGAGAGAGAGAGAGAGAGAGAGAGAACATATAGATATAAAAATACTGTTGAGTATTTGACATAATTTAACTAGTTCCTTGTTTCATTTTTAAAAATACAGAATCCTCACTAAAAGAATCTAGGTTCAATTGTATTAAATATACTTTTATATGTTTTTGATTGCAATCATTTTATATTAAATATACTTTTATTTGAAGTAATATTTCATTTTTTATACATTCTCTTCAATACTTTGGCAAAGATTTGGTTTAATTGCCCCCAAAGGGCATACAAAGGGTATTCACAAAGAGTTTTTACTTTCGATACCAATGATGTCAAGTATTTTTGTTTTATGTGACTTAGAGTTACATAAATTCAATGGGAATTCAGTTTTAGACTTATATTATATAAAAGTTTGGGTCAAATGAAACGCATAAAACAAAACCAACTCTTCCTCTGTATTACTGCTTATTATTATAGACTCTCAAAGGATATCACAGTTTATTTGGTGTTAGTATTCATTGACTGAACAAATAAATGTTTAATTCGTAAATCTTATGTCAAAACCAATTGTGATTATGACTGTAATTATCATAAGTTTTGTCGTTTATATTATTTATAATTATTGTTTAAAAAATAATATCATTAATCACCTGAAAATGGTTTTTATTGTCTCTGAACCTAAATTATCTGAGAATTAAAGTCACATCAAATTTGAATGAAATCTACTTATGATGTGTTTGTAAATGAAAAAATTGATTTTATTTATATTGTTATATAAAAATGAAAATAAATTTATTTGAATAGCACTTAATATATGAGAAAATCTATAATATTTACCACAAGTAAAGTGTTTCTTCAAATTTACATACTATTAAAGTAATTGTGTTTTTCTTATTTATAAACACTTTTTATGCAAAAGAAAGTCTCAAATATATATAAAAACATTTCTTTTACATATAAGACATATCTTTTTGACTTTTCATATACTGGGGTAACAAAGCGTGAAGAGTAAAACAATTGAGTGTTGAAAACAATAAAATATGTTATTCAATGTAATCTAATCAATGATTTCGTCCTCTTTTTTTGAGTCCACATTTAATTCTGAAATCTTAAAACTCAAATATATTTCATTCATTTGAAAGCCCCTTAGGTTTGGGTTTATTTTATGCCCTATTGATAACCTGTCAGTGAATTGATAACTCTTTTCAAGTCAGTGATCGATAACTAAATGATAGTTTTGATGATATTTTTCAATCAATTATTTTTGTCCGAAATGAGAGACCATTGGCTTTGAATTGTTATGCATTGAAACAGATATAACATTATATTCATTGCATAAATAAATAGTAAGTTATTTGTGGTTCAAATGGCATTCAATTTCCATCTAAACTGTCTGTCAGTCTCTGCCAAACAAATGAAGACAATATATTCTGGACTCAAATCCATAGCTTTGTATATCTTATTGTATATCGTATTGCAAATCAAATGACATTAAAAGCAATTCTTAAGACTTTCTTCATAACAAAGAAATGACAAAAAACAGTGAATCAATTGATTTGGTTTTTTGGTGTAAGAGTTGTTTGAAATTTGTTGGCAAGAGATTTAGCAACAAAAACATGCCGTTCCCTCTCCAATAACCACTACAGTGTAGTATTGGTTCATATTTTTGTTGAGTACAGAAAACTTTGAGACATAACTCGATTGACAATCAAAAAGATTTTTTATATATATTTCTCTTTCGTTGAGTTTTTTCACATTTTTTACTTAAAAGTTATTTTAATTCAAGTTTAAGGCAATGGTTTGAAATCATTGGAGAAAAAGTTGATTTTTTGACACTTTCTCACTATTATTGAGTATTTCTTCAGATGTTTGTTAAAGATATGAGAATAGGTTGAGCACCGAGTCATCAGATATCAAATCTAAGTTTTTGTGCAGTTTTTCTCTTCTTATATATTAGTCTCACAACTACTGCCTCTCTGTTCAGACCATCATTTTATCCCCCTTTTGCACTCATTTTATCCCCTTTTCACTCATTTTCCCGCTGCTTCTCAAATACAGTCTAAACAACAATTGCAATGCTTTTGCCGTTTACTCAAAGGAAACACTAAAGTCTGACCAAACCATCAAAACAGATAACTGAGTGCCAGTGTATTGGCTGACTATGGCGTGAATTCAAGCTGTGCTCGAATAGCCATTCCGTACCCTATGTTCAGATAACTTCTCAGTTGCATAGCCTTTACCTCTAAATTGTAAACTTTGTGCATAGAATATAAAGCTGTCAAACATATAACCGCTTGGGTTCACCCCCTGGGCCTTCAATTTATGAATCAAAATATTAAACACATTTTAATTTGTAATAAATGTATATTCGGTTCAAAACACAACACAAGTCAACAAATTCTTTGCTTTGTTTTATTTCATGTCATAATTGTTTGTTTTGTTAACAACTTTTTTTATGATTAAAAAAATATGAAAACATTTAATATGTCGTCAAAAAAAGTCCAAATAATTATTTATAGCTTTCAAATGAATTCAATTAAAGATTACATAACAATAATATAGCAATAATTTTGCAAACATTTTGATTGCTTTCTAAGTTTTCTATTCCCAAGACTTTTATATAAGTTTCTTATAAAGAGATTATTTTTCATTGAAATTATTGCTGTGAAAGACTTGATTGTCGTTAACTTGTTCACAATATATGGTATTATTTGTGTAAACATAAGTTTTAATACTGTTTTCAATTGCATTCAATGGCATAATCTCTTCAATAAAAAAAGTTTGACGACTACTAAAGCACTTACTGTTTTTCACCTCTCCTTTAAAACCCAGACGTATCTGCAATAGCCATGAAGAGGTTTTTATACTACTCTTAATACCATTCCCTAACCAAAGCAGATATATTTGGTTTTCATATTATATTTTTGAGAGAATTTATAGCAAATGATATAAAAAGAGAAATGAGTTTATAGTTTGACATAACATTGAAAACTGAAGTTTTATATCAATATTTAACAATCGATTCAAACAATGAGTTGTTATATAATGGACTACAAAACCATATGTTATTGAAAACAATCGGAGTTTTACCTAAAAATTGTTAATTTTTTCGGTTCTTATGTTATGTTTGAAATCAAATCTCAAATGCAAACAAAAAACTTATTTAAAAAAATGCAAATAAAATGAAACAAAATTTAAATCCAAATAATTTTGTTGAGTCTGTCTGTGCTTTAAAACTCATTTTATATTTTTTCAGTGATTTCTAGTCTATTGTATATATGTTTGAAACGCTTTCAAAATGAAATAAGAGCTGAAACGACACGCCTATCAGTGCTATCAGTGCCTAAAATAATACGAATATATTAGACAATAGAAGAGAAATATTCCACACATTAAGGGCTGTAATAATAATTTCAATGCAAGAAATAAAGCGAAAATTTATATAACGATAGCAGTGTTGGGCGCAGTTGTCTCCAGTTGTCTCGGATCGGAAGAGTTGCATAACTCATGAAAATTGTGTTCACTGTTTGATACGCATCAGTAGATCATCGCAACTAATATTTCCAATATTTAAATGTCAACTCAGATATGGGTTATATATAAACATAACTAATCGCTACAAAACTTATATTTCTTATATCTATCTCTTATATTGTCATCTTTGCCACAACTAATGCAATGTCAGCACTAAGTCCGTCCAACTCTACTCGAGCTCTTAAGGGTCTCTCTCTCTCTCTCTCTCTCTCTCTTTCTCTCTCTTTCTCTCTCTTTTCTTTAACACTAATTTATAGTCGCATTAATACTTGAGATGAGATGTAATTTATATCTATTTTTTTGTATCTAAACTCAAACTCTATTCACAAAAGTGTCGATTGTTTTATCTTTTTATATATAATTTCATTCAAAGTTTGTCTCAAAAAGACTTTACACTAAACTAACGATTACTTTAGTTATCAAAAAAAGATAAATAATTATATGTATTACAGCTATTGTAGGCATTGATGTGCATCTGTCAGACTCCCTATCAGTTGTCGTTTTCCCATTTAATTTGATAGACTTATACCCAATACCTCTGCGGGTCAGTGAAGACCAACTATTTTGTATTTTGTACTAAATTAGTAGAGAAAACACAATCTCTCTCTCCTTTACATCACTAGTCTCTCACTATTTGTGACTCACTTTCCGAAAGGAAAAAAAGGGGGAAATGTAGTGAAGAGGGTATAAAATAAAAGGGAATGTATGCCAAATATCTGCATCAGGCAGATATTAGTAAAGGCAAGGGTGAGGCTCTTATTCTCAGTTGATATCTCTATGACAACCAGCACACGGACACAAACTATTTGAATGAATATTGAAAAGCATTGCTTTCAAACACATACACAAAAAGTTATCTTTACTTTACGGGGATTTTGTCCATTACTTCAAGATATAAATAGCACAGGAATACTATTCCACAACATATCTAAACTTCTCAATTCACCTTTGATGGTGGGAATGGTAGTACCTTTGATCTTCAACCACTGCATTCACTCATCTTATATTCAAACAAAATATTCAAGTATTTGAACGAATATTTTGATTAAATTCAGCAAAAAGTGTTGACTTTTCAGTGGATTTTGTTTAAGTCTATGCAATGAAACTCAGATATTATGAGTAAGAAATGAAAAAGAGATAAACCTTTCTCAGTTTCATTATATTTAACATAAGTGTCACTTCATTACAATGTTTTGAATAAAAATGTATATAAGAATTGATGTCTTCATTAAAGTGATGACATTTTATACTAACATTGAATATAAGATCCAAAATTTCACAATTAATATAAATTCAAATGTTTCTACTTTTATATTTATATCCAGGTCTTTTTAATGTTTACAAAAATAGATTAATTAATTGAAAACTTCTTTTATGTTTAGATATAAAGAAAATTTGAAATTCAATTGAATATTAGATTTTGAAATAAATTTTGATAAAAATCTCAATTCAAAGGTCTTTCCAGTTCTCTCTTCCTTTTGAATACCAATTACTGGAGATAAATCTGTTAACGGAAGTACCCTGTTATGAACTAAAACTGCTATAGATTATGCTTGTTTATTCTAATTATCACAGGGTTACTTTGTTTAATTTAATATCAATTAACCAGGGGTTTTGGGATTCAAATAATTAATTATAAATTATAATTTGAAGTCTATTTATATAAAGAAAAACGTATTTATATTTTCACTAATATATCAATATTTAAACACTTTTGAGAAACAAAACTCAACAATAAATCAATAAATATAATGAAAGTTCAATGAATTTCATTCAATCGATTGTTTTTCAAGAGTATTATTCAAATTACAAAATAGTCTGAGAAATACTATAAACAATAGGTTTTCATGTTTTCAAATCGATTAAACCGGGTACTCCTGTAATGTCTATAAAATTGTTTAACAATTCAATTGAATATTTGTGTAATAAATGTCAGGAAATATTTGAATTCAAGGCTATTATAGTGAGAATCGCTTTAATATTGATATAAAATCTTTCATATATTAAGCGATTATTTTATTATTTATTATACATTTGTGTCAATATTTTCCTATTTTCACAATCATTAGTGATTTGTCATTAATTTATAGTCCTTTCACTCGTTTATATATTTTTCAAATCATTTTCAATTAATGATTATTTTTTAGTTGTTTTCAAAATTCATTGAAAATAAATGTATTTTTTTGTTATTAGTTGTCATTCAATTATATTCTCATTTGAATAACAGTTATAAAAATATTCCTGATTTTAATGAAAACTATTTTTCAAACGTTTATATTTTCAATTAATTTTAAGCCAATTATTATTAATTCAATTATAATTATAATTATATTTTGGATTGTTTGCAAAAATAATGACTAAAAATATGATTACAAAGGGATTAACAAAACTTAAAGAGAGATTTGAATGAGTTTTTCATACTTTTAAACACAAGAAAAGATAACAAAATATAATACTATTTGTATAAAAAGATGATAAAATGGTTTTTCTTTTGGCACAAGAAAAAAGTTTTTTTTATCTAAGAGTTGACTTAATATTTGTGTGAACTTTACATATCGTAAACAACAAATCAATCATTGAATGAGAAATGCATTTAAATATAAATCCAAACAATGACTGAAATTACCAGAAAATAAATGATAAATGAATTGAGAATACGTTTGAAAATTATCAGAGCTTTGAATAAATGTTTTAATTTAAGTATTTATTTTGATATTTTCATAAGTGATATAATGTGCTTGATCATTATTGCCGATAGTATTTCTTACACTCGGTTTACTGTATGACTCGTGAGTATTGAGGGATAAAATGTTTTTAAGGGGAGAAATGAAATGACTTTTCAATTTTTGGGAACTCTTTTTGGTTTGGTTTTTGAAAACAGTTTTTAATACTATTTTGAGGGCTCAGGGATGTGATCGCAAAAAATTATTGAAAACTCAACCTAATGTACCGTAACTTCACATTAACGTCAATGTATTTTCATATAAAATACATTTTAAATATAATCCAAAGCAATGAAAATTGTGACAAAAAATCAACAAAAATATTGTGAAAAAAATGATAAATAATTACAAAAATTTATTTGAAATAAAAAATTGAGAAAATAATAAATTAAACATAAATTTTGAACAAAAATAAAATAATATAACAATTTGTGGCAAAAACAGTGAATTGAAAACAATATTTTAAAAAATAAATTGAAAAACAATTAACAAATAAATACAACAAATGATTGAAAATAATAAGAAAATACAGAAAATTAGTTAAAAATATAGATTTAAATGAAAATAAATTGAATTGAAATGCGATTTACATAACAATGAATACAATCTATAAATGAATGACTTATTTATAGTGCGATATAATTGCAACAAATTATAGGCTAATGAATGCATAAATAAAATTGTATTGAAGTAATGAGAGTATAGATAAGGTGTCGGTGCCTTACCTGCTAGTCGTAGGGCTGACATCCGCTGAAACTCCGGCTCTTCCAACCACTTCTGCATCCGTCTGAACGTCTCGCGGCCTGACTTTAGTTTACTCCAGGGCTTAGGGTTGCGTAAGAGGTCAGAGAGTGTTCCCTGGGATCGGCACAAAACCCTTTGCGCGAAAATGGCCTGAGGTATGGAATATCGCTTCAGTTCTGCACTAATCCTTTGTGCGAGATCTTTGGTATTGATTTCCTCGATATCGTCGGCGCCGTTGTTGGAAGCGGAGGACGAGGTCTGAGTGACTTGTGTTGTATTGTTTGACTGTTGTTTCGTTTGACCAATGCTTATGACATGTTGTTGTTGTTTGAGGTGTTGTTGCTGTTGATGAAGAGCATTAGCAGAGGTGACAACAGCTACGGGAGTGGAGACTATAGTCGTGGCTAAGTTACTGATGCCTGCAGTGGCCGCTTGTACTATAGTGACCGTCTGAGCGGTGGGTGCAATGGCTGCGGGGGTTGGCGTCACTGCCTGTAAGACTGTGATTGGTTGCGGTGCAGCGGTCAGAGTGGTGGCCACCTTTAAGTGATGGGTGCCATGAGATGGGGTCAGTTGGGGTGCAGAGACCGAACTAAGGACACCACTTACTGTTATTGGAACTGATATTGAACTCATTGATGACACCTGTGCTGGTGGTGGAGACGGGATATGACTCGACGGCGGACTCGTTGGCAGACCGTTCAGAGCCGGCATTAGTGATGTCGGAGAATGTAAATTAACAGATGAGGGACTGGGAGGCGATCCCTGTCTTAACGTATAGTCGTAACCATTAGTCGGCGACAGACTCTTGTCGGGCGAGTGTAACCCATTGGAGGGATAGGGCGGCGATGGTATGCCTGCCGAATGTGAATGTATGCCACCATTGCTGTTGATCATGGCCTGGGCGGTCACGTGGTGGTGGTGGTGGTGGTGATGGTGTCCTGTGGGCACACCAAGAGTGGGTGACATGTTTGACACGTTCATACCTGCGGCTGCCATAGCAGTGCCTAATTTGTCGAACTGGTATTGATTAGCATTCATACCGAGACTGGCGTTTTGCATATGCATAAGAGTGAAACCACCGTTCCCTGGATGCCCGTAATGATGGGTGAATTTGTCTGACATCGTAGAGATTGGTGGCAACGGCTGTAAAGGTGTGAGAGTGGCATAGGATCCGGATGTGGTAAACCCCGGTGGAGTCATCCGGCCGTTGAGGGTCTGGTATGTGGGCTCAGACAGAACGCCCCGAAAGTCTGTGGCGTCAATCATACTGCCGGTCACGGGAACAGATACGTCGTCGGAGTCTACGTCACAATTGTCTACTTCTTCGTCAACTTCCTCTTCGACGTCACCGTCGGGTGAGTCAGGTCTGGTCGCAGCGATTTCCGAAGCTATTTCATGTGCGGGCAATAGTTCTGGCGGTTCAACACCACTGCCAACACTATCGACTGACTCTACTGTTTCCACGATATCAACTGTTGGGACACCACTGGAGTCACTCCGGTGTTCGTCAGCACTGGTATTACTGCCACCACTGCCACCGCCCATTGCCTGGTCGGCCAATTCGCCCATAGTTTCCATGATTTGCGCGCTTCGATCGTTTCAATCGTTTGAATGGCAATCAAAATGCATCGACCGTTCAAACAGACAATCCCTAAACACTCCTCTACTTCTGTCAGTCGATCCGATTTAACGATCGACAAAAGGGTTCCTAAAAGACAATATCGATGCGATGGGAACTAACACAACCTGGTATTGGAGTAACCATTGTAAGCCATTTTCACGATCATTAGGTGCTCAGCACTAGAAGGAGGACGACTACTAACGTAACAGCAGTACCACAACCTCCAGATGTGTATAATCTGTTAGGATATGCCGTTCCAATGGCCTCTCCTCTGCCTCTGACTAAGACCTAAGCCAACGCATGCCTACAACACATCCCAACCATTCCTGTGCTCTGTTTGCCATCACTTTTAGTATGCATTCAATGCTTTGTTGTGTTTCTGTCAGCTCTTAATCCTATGAAAAGCTTTGCACAAAATGTCCTCTTCTTTGATGTCATAACGAAAGCAATTGATGTCAAATGGATTCAAATGAAGGTCTGTTTCGATGTCCCAAAACATGAACCGCTCGGCCAGTCCTAAGATGTCTGAGCCCTGACTCACATGTAATGTCAGAAATGCAGACGAATTTCCAATAAATTTGATCATCAAATCGATAAATAATTGTGATGTGAATACCATTCCTACCAGTGCTCGCACTCATGCTCACCATCACTACCACTATCAGCACTGTTAGATAAACCCATACTTTCTCTAAACAAAACAAAAAATAATATAAGTGTGCAATACTTTCACTACAGCTGATACCTACCAGTGCTCTATTGTCTACCTATTGTTTCGCAGATATTGTCTCAAATGTATCAATGATTTCAATAATACAATGGATTTAACAAAAACTTAATTCATTTGAGACTAACTTTATGTCAGTTTATGTCAAAACTCATTTCAATTCAAAGTTTAGTTTGATTTTTGTTTTCAATTGTTTTGCAATTCTGTCTGAAATTTCTATTTAACCCAAAAAGTAGTGAATTATTCATAAATGAAATTAAAATTTAATATTAAAACAAAAATATAAAATCTTTTCAATTATTTTTGCAAAAACAATGAATTTTAAATAATTTATCAAAAGATATACAGTATTCACAAACTTTGGTCAAAATATTGTGCTTTTCATGAATACATTTCACGAATACCTGTATTATATTTATTTTTATATTATTTTAATTTGTGTTTAAATTTAATATCAATTTTTACAGAAAATTAAGTTTTAATTCAATCATTATTTTGTCATAAAATTAATGTTTTTTTTTTTAATAATTTTAAAAAAAAGTTTTGTTTTTTAACAGGAATTGAAATAACGATAAGAAATGTTTTCACAAAATTAGAGAAAGAGCTGAAAATTCATTTAAAATGAAATAAAGCCTAAAATATATATAACGAGAGGCCGGGGATGGAGTGATAAGAGAGAAAAAGTTTTGTTTTCCAAACGGTATATCCAGGGGTTGGTTGTCATAAGGGTTACAATCATTGCTAACATTTGAAATTTGCAAAATATACTCAAAGTATTTGTAAAATTATTGTATTTATACCCAAATTCATAAGTTTTCAGTAAATTATACACAAATATGACTTAATATTTAAATTGAAACCAACAGTGCTTTCCCTGGTTTTGGTTGCATTCACTTATTAAAGTGCGTGAACTCAACTCATTCTGAGCTGCAGTACTCCTAATGTGTTTTACTGTGTATTACATACTATTAGAGGTATAAATAGTTGTTAGAAATGGAGAGAGAAAGAGAGAGAGAGAGAGAGAGAGAGAGAAGATCGG
>JAQGAT010002009.1:0-10390 GCA_034687845.1 Pantelozetes paolii | reverse complement strand
CTCTTGTCTAACTAAATCAGATTATCACTAATATATGCAAACAGTGTTTATATATAACGGAAACAATTAAACCCAAAATCATCTCAAGAGTAAACACATAACTCTACTCTCTCTCTCTACCCCTCTATTGTGTACTTTTATACGCTTTGTGGTTCACTCCCTCCCCCTCTGCCTCCACTTCTAAAACTAATTAAAAGATAAACTAAAAAAGTATTTCAAAAAACTAATCAAACAATTAATTAAAGTCTATATAAGAGTCAGAAAAACAGTTAAACATAAGAGAGTGGAAGCGATTGCACACAAAAGGGGTTTACTTTTGGGGGCAAAAGGGGGTCAAAATCATCAAAATGTGATTAAGGGGTACTTACTTTAAAAACTTGAGAGAAGAAGCCTTGCGATAGTTTAATGACATTGAAGTCATCCAAACGGGTCAGGTGTGAGACAGCGTCGCGAATGGACGCCAGCGTTGAGGATGAGTGCTGTCCATAGGCTAAGGGCGTCGGCGATGGAGACGACATTCGCGATATCGGCGAACAGCAGACAGACGATGAAGACATGGAACAGGAGGACAGTGTTGGCGACCACTGATTGTCACTATTAGAGAGATGGAAGACATCGCAGAACTCTTTCCTCAGTTCAGAGCTCTTCTGCATTTCCTTCAACTCTTTGTCGTCATCTGCGCCTACAGTCGACTGTTGATCGCACTCGTCTTCATACCCGTCCTCCTCAGGCGATGACTCATCACAAGACGTGGTGTTTGACATTATTTTACTCTTACTTTCAATACTATTATTGTTTGAATCGTTTTTCACAACTAATTGTTCACTGAATTGACTGTCATTTGAATCAAACAATGCATTCATTTGTTTCCAAAATTCAATTACAAAACCACTGAAAACATTGGTTTCCTTTCGCCTCTAATCTTGTCCTAAATTTTTATATAAGATTTAAATTAAAAATTTTGTTTTTAAGAATAAAAAACAAGATTTGAAATCAAATATCAGATAATTATCTTTAAAATAGTTTTTTAATTAAACATAAAATCAAATAAAACTCCAGTTTTTCAATCAATTGATTCACAAATTATGTTAAAAAGCACTAAATGTTTACAAAAATTCAAATTTAATTAAAAAAAACTCCAAATAAAGAGAAAAAATATCAAAAACTTGTGATAAAATAAATGAAAAATAAGTTAAGGAAAGAAACACTGATTTAAATAATAAGTGAAAAATCAAACACTGATTACAAAATAAAAATTAAGAAATGATATGAAAGTTATTTAACGTTTCAATCGTTTCAATGACTAATCGTTTGGATATTTTCATAAATACGTAAACAAATGATAAGAAAAATTGAGAAAATATTTATGAAAACCTTATAAAAAAATATTTGCATCTATTTGTCACCAAATCCTACAATCAATTCACAGGTCTATTGGCAATAAACCCGTAAATAAAACACAATTCAAACACCAGTGCCAAAAGTGAAGGCCAGGGTATTTGACGCGAAAAACCATTGAAAAACAATTGAATAAATAGTTAACAAAAATCAAATCCTTTTTTATCTCTGAGTTATTATAAGTTAAGGAAAAGTCAAATAAAAGAATAAATTATTTAATAATAAATAAAAAAAAGTATAAAAACTGAACTAAAGATCCGATTCTTGCAAATCATTTCAGACATGAGTTTTCACTTCACAAACAAAAAATCACTTTTTAATAAACTTATAATAAATTAGTAATTAATTCATCAAAAAGTTAACCAAAAAAGTGATTAAACTTTAGATAAAAAACAGATTTTAATCAACAACTGAATAATTCTCGACTAAAATGTGTTAAAAATAGTTAATTTCAGACAAATTTAAGGAAATTATTGCTGAAAAACATCTTTTTATAGTCAACTGAAGAGGAGTTGAAAACTAATCTCTAATTTTAATTATTATTCACTTTTTATATTAAACTATAATTTAAGTGCAAAATCACTATTACTTTATGAAAAAAACGCTGAAATTAATACAAACATTAATATCAAGTGATTATAAAACACTATTTAAAGAGATAAAAATCACGACTTTTTTCTTGTGCAGCACTTTTCACCTTATCTTACGTTTAAGGGGCAGACTGAGAGTCATCTCCTCAAGAAACAGGGGGTATATTTCAAATATATCCTTCACGTCTACCCTTTCGTATATTAATACTTAGGGTTTGACGCAAATAAAAGTGAAATACATTTTTCAAAGTTAAAGATAGTCTTGAAGTGAATCCTGTATTGAATAAAATATCAATCATTGAATGACTCAAACATTTGTTTTAAATACAAATCCTATTCAAAAGTCGGCGAAAACTTTTCCTTTGCCTAAAAGTCTTCACAAAATTGATTTCAATCCAAGAAATACTCAACTTTTTAAGGATTTGTTTTCAAACTAATTCTCGACTCAACTCTTAAAATAGTTTTTTTAAATAAAGTGAAAATTTATGCAAAACTTTCAACAAAACAACTGCTCTTTTACACACACTTTAAATCATATATTATATCAAAAATGACTGCAATTTTTAGACTAAATAAGAATTTTCACAACACTTACCACAAAAGAAAATATTTTTGTATCAAACGATTAATACCTAAACAAAAACCCCTTTCAGATGGCTATCAATGAATACCAGTGTTTCCACCGATCTATACATAACTCTGACATACATTTGATAAACATTTTATGCAATAAAAGCACAAAAACTATACAAAAAAAAGTAATTAACAAACAATTAATTAAAACACAAAACACTCTATCAATTGATTCCGGAATTAATTTAAAGACAAAAATCACTTGAATTGAAAGAAAAAAGTGAAAAACAAATTAAAAACTGTTTTCTGACATAAAATCCCAAAAAAGGTAATCAAAACCAATAAATAATTGTTTCATTCATTCATAAAATGATAAATGTATTCAAAACTTACAGAAAAGCAGTAAAACTATTCAAACTTTTAAACCAAAAACAAAACAAATTAAAACAAAATTTTTAAATCCTTTCACAAAAAGAGTCGGAAATATAGGAAAACATTGAAAACAAAAGTCATTTCTCAAACAATTTTATAGTCTTTAAAAATGAGAGCAAAAAGTATTCAAAAAATTTGTTTTCAATTTTCATCAAAAACAGACAAAATATGAATTCAAACGACTCATTGGAAAAACACACAACAAAGGGGTCCTGAAAAATACCCCTGAGTTTGAAGATAAGGCAGAAATTATCTAAAAAGGGGTAAAACTCTTATGCAATCAAATGATGCAAAAAGTGATGGGAATTCCTCTAATCGTTTTCAAAAGGAAAGTAATAAACCAAGATCAATTTTATCAATATAATTGGTGAATACAATAAACACTAATTCAATGCTCTTATAACTTAACTAGATAACTAAATAAAATGTCATTGAGTATATTTAAACAATCAAATACTCAGACGTTTCAGATTATATTGACGTCAAAAATGCATTTCAATTAATTAGTCAACACTTTTCTTAATAACACTAAAAGATTTCTTAAAATAATAGCAAGGTGATAATAACCTACACTGATTAGATAAACTCTACAATGTCAATTTCTAATCAAATATGAAATATAAGCCAACAATAATCACATAAAACAATTCAAGACATCCTCAAAAAGGGGTATATTTTATACAACTAATGAATATTGGGATTTAAATCCCCCTTCAGTCGCACAAATAGCATAACAATTAGGAGTCGGTGTCGTGGGTTGGGGTCGGGAATGGGACTAATGGACAGCACTTTAGGGATAATTTAAGTATTGATTGATTGATAGCTTTCTTAAGGAAAGGCATTAAAAATAAAAATATTTGAAAAACACTTTCCGTTTCTTAAGTATTGAAAACATATTAAAATTTATTTTCATTTTCAAAACACAGCAAAAAATTTGTGAATCAATTGATTTGTGATAAAAATTAAATGAAAAATAAAAACACTTTTATTTTTAACTTACGTTTTGAATGAAATTAATTGTTGTTTAATACCAGTGAAAAAAAATGTGTGAAAAATGAGTGAATTATTGAAACAATTAATAATAAATTCAATCAAAAATTAAATCAATTTTTTAGTGTTTTGTGTGAAAAACAAAATTAAAAAAAACCATTTCTTCACTGAAAACACCGAAAAAAAATGTTAAAATACTGACAAAAAAGTGTTGAATATATTTCACACACAAACTGTTAACTGAAAACTGATTTCAAGACTCAAATCACAATTAAATCAATAAATTATTCAATGATTTGTTGATTCAATGAATCAATGAATGAATGAATCGTTGATTTGATTTCAATATTGAAAACGACTTAACATTTACTCAACTGTTTGTCAATCAATGAATTGATAGTGTCGTTCCTCCGAAGTAAATCCCAATCCCTTGTTGATTCCAATTTCCTCGATTTTCACCCTTTTCCCATCACAGGTCAGCACCTCTCTGTATAATTGGCCCCCATTTCCGATGGGAAATGTAGAAGAAAATGTTATTTGCTCGTCTTTGGGCTCTGAAGCTAATCGGGTGGCCATGATCATCTTTTCCAATCTAAGAGCAGATAATTGAAGCGCTATTTACCCGAAATTGAGGCCACAGTTGAGGACAACTGCCGTAAAATCTTGTTGGTCTTCAGGTGGTTATAAATACTATTAAAATGTTTAAAGTTTCGCAAAACTAAACTCAAATTGTTTTAAATTACTTGAAATTATTGGAAACTTGTTTAGAGAAAAATCAAAACCCTTTTCAACGGCAAATCTCCGACCGATGGCTAACTTGAGTTGAGAATTAAATTTGAGTTCATTTTTGTTGAGATTTTTGTTTTTTAATTTCATTTATTCCTAAAAATCCAAAACAAACTCTCAATTGAATTGTGTTTTTCACAAATGAATTGATTTTTATTTATTTTTATTCAATAATAAATGAAAAATAAATTTCAATTATAGACTCAATGACTAGAAATTGATGACTAAATACACACAGAATTTGTAAATCATTTGTAAATATAGTTTGCATTTTGAGATCAAAATCATTGGTTTAAGTGTTTGACTCGTATTTCAAACCAAAAAAAACAATTAAACGTATAATTGGTTACAAAAATCAATTGGTTCTGAGTATTCATTGACAATGTTTTGTTGAATAAACAATAAAATGACTTCAAAGACAAGAATATTGTCTTAAAATTGATTAATAGTTTTGAACTTAAAATTCAAAACAAAATTAATATTAAAATAAAATATTTTCATAAAAATGAGTAAAACTTAAGTAAAAATTGAAATCAAAAAAGCGATTCAAATATTAGTGGTCTTTGTGTGGCGACCAGTGTTTGGCACCGGACGGTCAGCGGCCGACGGCTGTGACTCTTCCTCGTCGGAGAAGTTGGCGGTGATGTTAAAGCTGCGGCCGATCTTCAGCTTAGAGTTGGATGACCTCCTGTGATATGCTGGACGACCGGCGGCCACAGCGCCGGCCGACGGCGACTGACCAGAGATAGTGGTATTGGACGACGAGGTGTTGGAGACCACCTCTTCGGCGATGAAGGCGTCGTCCGACTTATATTTAACCGACTTTTTGCTAACTCTATCGCAACCGAAGCCAATGAAGGGGTGATTATCGTCTAAATGGTCACTAAAGCCGTTCAACGGCTTCTCCCCTGAACTACAGTCAAAGCCCTTAATCATAGTAATGCTGTTATTGTTAATCATAAGACTGTTTAACAGTTTTAATAATTTGTCCAAATTTGGGGTTAATTTCAATATTTGTGACAATTTCTCCATTTGTTTACAATTTTCTTCAATTAGTTTATAGTTTTGTTTCTCAAGCCGTTCCTCCAGTTCTTTGATCTGCAGATGAAGAGGAGATAATCAGTGGTTAGTGTACACACATGTCTGTCAGCTGTTTGGCCACCAATTGGCGGCCAATTGTCTTACTTTATGTGTGAAAGAGTCGATCTGTTGGTTGAACTCAAAGACCTGTCTCTCGTGTGTCTGCGAGAGTCGATGCACTTCTTGTCTATAGTTGTCTTCATTGGCCACCAATTGTTGGCTTTGTTTAGCGATAATAGTCTCCAACTCTTCCACCCGTTTGTGGACTAACTTCAGGTGACTGTTGGCCTCCTCTATACTCACTCTTGAGGGCGAAGACAATGGTTTGGCTTTTGATGAAAACATTTGGACAATCAATGAGTGATTTAATTGTCGTTTGAAATCAACTTTTGATTAAAAATATTTGTTTTTGTTTTTTGTTTACAATATTTTCAATCATTTATTGCTTTTCAATGCTTTTTATGACTGTTTTGTTCATTCATTTCAATACAAATGGCTTTCAATTGCTGTTCAAAACTGTTGTGTTTTTCACTGCAAAACGTCTACAAAAATATTGTTTGACATCAAATACTTTTAAAGAGTTTTAATGAATACATAAATTACGTTCAGATAAACTATTAAAGAATATTCTGGTCCTAGAATTTTATTTTTACAAAATAATGTACAAGATTAAATTAATTTTGAATAAATTTGAATTATTATTTTTAAGCAAGTGTATATTTTTATTTAATTTAGTCTTCATTTGAATTAATGTGAAAAAAATAATTGAATTAATTACTTTTAAAACTGTAACAAGATTGTTTATTAAGTTTAATTACCTAATGACCAAGTTAGTCTCCCAGATTGTGGTTTAATTATTTTTACCTAAATTGAGAACCAATTGGCGGCAAATGTTGTGTAAAACCTTGTAATCAATATTAAAATCAATGTTTTCTCATGTTTTACACCAAAATACTCACCTGGCTAATTCAATTAATAAGCCACCTTGTACCACTTATTGAAAAGAAATTAAATATTCTTATATTTAATTTAATTATTTATTATTTTCATTGATTGCAGCAAAAAAGTCATTACATTATTGTTTATAAGTTTTTTTTGTATTTTTATTTTTATAACAGATATTTGTATCGATTTTTCACTTCAATTGAAATGAAATAATAAATGCATTAAAATATGAAACGAAAACATGAAATGAAATAATAATAAAATTTTTGTGTAAAAGAGAGACAAATACTGCAAAAAATGATTTAATTTTTTTTCTCCAAAATAGTCATTACTTATGTCATAAAAATTGTGAATAGATTTCAGATTTAGTATTCAGTTGTTGATCACTAAAAATGGAAATAAAATGTTCCCGGAATTTGACTTTAGTTTTAATCGTTATCTTCTGTTTTACACTGAGTTTTATTCATTTGTTTCAAAACTCATCCAAATATTTCAGTTTCAATACTAAGCAAACAATTGCTTACAACTGGAGTCCAGGCTATCAGCCGTTGCCTTCATTTACATTCTGTGGCCAAAAGTCACACTTTATTAGCGATCGATACTATGAGAGACTGTTTGGACTGCCGGCGAACAGGCCTATCAGTGCCGAGCGTATTGCACTTATCGCCGCTAATATGAGCAAAATGTCGATCCAGGATCAGTTCAAAATATTATACACCGCAGAGGAGTTGACACAATTGATTGAGTGCCCGGACATACAGTTGCATGACTTGGATGATACCAGGATTAGCTGCAATCAAGTCTCACCACTGAGACTGTCGTTGAGCTCAGAGTTGTTTTGTTTCACACTTTTTCAAAAGTATGATAAAACCTATTACTCGAGTATTATAGACGGCTTTCCCTTCACTTTTAACCTAAGCCTCAGTGTCTCTGAGATTAGGCTTTATATTCACTCATCAGATGAGCCCCTGATTAACACCAATGAGAATAAGTTTGAAATTATTGAAGTGAAAGATAGTATGACTTCAGTTCTCTTCTATCAGATTGTGAAACACTCATCCCTTCCCCCGCCCTATGACACCAATTGCCGCAACTATTGGTATTCCGGAGACTTTGGCCAATCATCCAGAGCTGGCTGTTTGGATGACTGCAAGAGACATAAATACAATGAGACGATTGGATGTCTGCCTAAGTATTACTTGGATTATCAGTTGATAGCACAGTCTATTGGATACTACCCTCTATGCGATAGGGATGACAGGGATCTGTTTAGAAGACGTGACCCGGAGTACACATACGGATGTCTCAGTGCGTGTCCTCAACACTGTTTTAAGCAATCGTTTATTTTGAGTCAAACTAAGAGCTCGTCATACAATCAGTTTACTGGACACTCAATTGAGATCTGGCCCCTAATGTTTGATAAGTATGATATACACGACTGTCCAGTCCTGCCATTCATTGATCTATTGATGCTATTCCTCAATGTGTTTGGCTTTTGGTTTGGATTTATTGGTGTTTATCTCATATTCATTAAGCGCTTCAATGAAGGCGCGAATAAAGGGAATAAAATGAGTATCAATTAAACCATAATTCACTTGTTTTTCAATATTTATTCACATTTTAAGGGGTATTTGTTTTATTTAATTTAAGGGGGTTTAAATGTTTGCATTTTTTTAAATCTTCACTTGTCTTTAATTATTTTATCATGTAATTTTTTATTATAAACCCAAAGAATTGATTGTATTTTGACAATAGGTATGTAAAGACACCAAAAATACAAAACACTTTTGTATTTATGATTTAATTATTGAATAAAATTGAAAACAATTATTGAATTTATTTTATTGTCGTCTTTAGTGTGAAATTCATTTCATCTCAAAACTCAAATATCTCTAAACTGTTGGGAAAGTTACGGCACTCGAGGTCCCAATCAATTGGTATCAAATCATTCACTGATTCAATGAAGTCTGTGAATAGACATCCGTTTGTATCGTTTGCACAGTTGGGCAAAATGAGAGGAACCGGATCATTGGTTTCCGTGTACTCTAAGTAATAAAATTTTAAATATTCTTTTGTTTTCCTTTCAATCACTTCAATGAAAACCGTCGCCCCTTTGAGACAAATCAGTTAATTTCAAGGAACAACACATAACAGTGAATCAATTTCCTCACCTGCAGGGGGATATTGTTTATAAACGTTGAGAGCATTCAACAGAAGAGATGTTTTGAGGTCATGCTATTGTCGGTACAGGTATTCAACCGTTAATTATATACAATCAATGATTTTATAACTTACTGTTGAATACGCAAAGAGTTTTTGATTACTTTTCTTCATATAAGGAGTGATTTGTAGTTCATTTGAGTGCTCTTTAATACGAGATATTATTTCCTTCAGAAGTGGGCCTAAAATAAAGTGATTTTGAAATCAAATCAACATTTCTTAACACAAATACCAATAAACAAGCGTTGAATCAATTTTGTTGACGAATAGTAATAAAAACAAGCATTAAATATAGTATTCAACATTTCCAGGGTATGATTATTTGCCCAGGGTGGCATAGTGTAGTTATTCTGCATATCAACTAATAAACAGTCATATATATCACATGCTGTAAACATATGGGTCATATTTGCTCCGGTATTGTTGGACAGGTATTTAAAGAATTCCTGAAATTTATTAAACTTAAGGACTAATTGATTATCGATTCAATGAATACCTGTCTCCGTTGTATGAATTTCTTCACTTCAGAGGAATTATCAATATTTGCAATCTCTTCAGACAGTGCTAAGCACTTGACGTTTATATCTAATAACTGTTCAGAAATAATAAGTTTTTAAAATCTATAATAAATTAAAGAATGATCAAGATCAATTTTATTTTAAATCTTACCCGATTGGGTGCTGTATGAATGGGAATGGGTTGCCATTCTCGTCCCAAACCACTATTCCATTGCCAACTAATCATTTGATTTAAAGTCAATGACACAAAAAGAATAGTTGGCATACAATACCTTCCCACTGGACTATAAGCGCCGGCCATTACCATCTCTGCACTCTCTAAACACCTGTCATACCCTGAACTCATGACATACACCTCCTTTGGAGACCAACTCAAGAAGTTTTGATACCGTTGTCGTATATATTGACCCAATCTATACATCCTTTCCTTTCCAGGCTTTTAGACATCAATTCATATATTAATAAATATTTAAATATACAATCATTTCAATGATTACTTGAGTCAGTTCTCCCCAACCGTCCGGCCAATAGCTTATATTACAATACGGGTCAGTTGGATAACAAACACGAGGAGTCCTATCTCCATGTCTGATAATCTGAAGGACAGTTAGTTATTCACTGTTTTAATAAGAAATTAAATTCAAACACAAACCGCAAAAACTATTTTCAGTTTTGAGGTCTCTTTTTGAGAGATATTTTCAATTTTGTATAAAATTAAAAACAAAACAAAAATATAATTCATTTTTATGTTTTCAATACAAGATGTAACTCAATACTACAATACAGCACAAGACCGTTAATTTTAACAAGATGGGTTTTGTATAATTGGTTAAAATTAACGATTTGTTAAAATTAATG
>JAQGAT010002008.1:0-10394 GCA_034687845.1 Pantelozetes paolii | reverse complement strand
CTCTCTCTCTCTCTCTCTCTCTCTCTCTCTCTCTCTCTCTCTCTCTCTCTCTCTCGAGTTTATTCCCAGCTTAAAAATTTCTTGAATAAACTTTTGCTATGGTTTTTGTTGACTTAAATGTAATTTTAAGCAAATATAAAATGTATTCACTATTTGTTACCCAAAGATATGAATAAAATAATAATGTTTTCATTAGTTTTGGTTTCAAATGTAAACCCAAAATCATTTGATATCAAAAATACATTAAATATTCATTAAATTATTAAAGAATTACAGATTTTTCGTTCATTTAATATTAAAACTACTTTTGACTTGAGTTTTGATTTAAATATATTTTTTGCAAAATCTATTTATACGAAAAGAAATGGAAATCAAAAACACATTGCATTAGAAATGAGATATAAATTTAATTTAATGTAAAATCTATAACAAAATTAATATTTATTTTATTAATAAAAATGTTTGAGATTTTTGTTTCAATTGTTTTAAATGAAATCTAAATTATTAGTGATTTCTCAAACATTTTAATTACAATCGGTTGTAATCTTTTGCAAATAACTTACAATTGAAGAAACAGTGAATTGAAGCACAAATCAAAGTTTGACATTAGAGTCGACTTAACCTTTAATTGAAAAGACAGTAAATTGTGTATCGATTTGACTATTTTTGTCGCAAATAATCATTTCCTTTACTTTTGCAGCAAATGATGAAACCATTAAAAAATATTTTACTTATTTTTAATGAACTCTTCATTAAAACCCAAAATAATTTGAATTTTATAATTACTTATTATTTAAATGCAAATAATTAGTGAAATGAATGTTTTTTGCTATATTTGTCACAAAGTTGTTGTCATTATTATATTCTGTTATCAAATAATTGTGTTTCAAAATGTATTTAAAGTCTTATAATGATCTTAAAAATCAAATTTTGACAATAATCTCAGTATTTGTGAATCAATTGTTGAATTGACGTAATATTGAGGAAAAGACTTAGTTTTGATCGGATTTAAGATCAATAATCAGATTATATTCAATGAATTCTGAAACTATTTTTTAAATGTTTTATCGTTTAAATGTATTTTCAAATATAAATCCTTTAAAAAAAAGTTTTATTTATTTTATGTTAGCTTTTTCAGTGAAATAGTGGTCAGAAATGTTCATTTGATTGATTGGGTACTCATTATTCATGATTAGTGTATTTGAGACCTATTTTTCAGACAATATTTTGTGTATAAAAATAAAGTAAATAATTTTCTAATCCAATAGTTTTAGCGATCAATAGCTATAGAAATGAGTTTTTATTTTATTAAATATATTTTTTGATATTTTTGTTTGAAATCAATTATAGTTTGAGTTTATATTCATCTATAAATTTATGAAACATTTTCACTAATCTCTTAAACACCAGAAACTTATATCTGTAGTGAATATAAAAATGAATTTTTACTGAAAATTGCATAAAAAAATAAATGACAACAACTTTAATGGATTTTAGAGAAGACGAGACAGTATTCAGAGCTGAAGGCCTGGAAAATCGGTTTGCGTCAGCACTTAGTTATCGATCTCTGTCTTAAATCATATGTGAAAAGAGGAAAGGGATAAACAAAACACATAACCATTGAAATACATTTTCATAAAAAACTCTTTATTCATCACAAATGACACCATTTTTTACCTTTTTTTAATTATAATTTTAATTTAAACACATTATTCATAAAATCTAGGAATTTGTTAATCATTTAATTTGTTTTTACTATCGATAACAGAAACCCCTTTCAATGCATTTCAACCCCTTTTCCATAAATTGTATATTTAATGAGAATTTTGTTTAATTTTTGTTATAAAAAAATCATAATTTAATTTCAGGAATCAATTCAATGAAAGTCAAACACAAACACAAAATATATTGAATTTATTCAATGAGTGTTTGCTTTGAATTGAGTTTTTCAGTAATCAATACTGTGTTTCAGTTTCAGTCCTAATGAGGGGATTATTATCGCAAAACTTAGTTTCAAATATTTTCTATGAATTTCTGTTATGTCTTATATTTTGGTTCAGTTTTTTCCGTTAATTTATAAATTCATTGAATTTTTATCAGATTTTTATATACAGTATAAAAACTTTTTAATACAAAGCTTTGTATTAATATTTTGATTCAAAGGTTTCATAACAACAAAAATAAGTTGAAAATACTGTTCAATCATCACATCTATCGTCAGAATTTAATTAATAAATTTAAAAACCCTTTTCAACAGAAATTTCATTTTCACCCCTGAATTGTTGCACTGATTGTATAATTTTCTGATTATAGCTTTGAAACAGACAATTCTTGAAAGAGCCGTTACTTTCGTTAACATTATGTTGAAAACAAAATCTAAATCAAATTCAATGACTCTATTGTTTGCTTTAAAAATGTTTTTCATTTTATCCCAAAAAGTAAAATATTTGTTAATAAAATGTTAAACGAAATGTCAATAACTGTTGAGTGGATTGAAAGCCGTTTGGGATTTAATATAATTGTATTAATGTATTGAATGAATAGTTTTGTTTAGATTTTGATACAAATCAGTGAATCTCTTAGGAATTGATCCAAAAATGCTTAACTTTTTATTCATTAATCTATGCCTTAATTATCGGCAAATAATTATAATAATAGAGCACTGGATGTAAAAGTTGTCATTCACTACATGACTCTTACTCTAAAAGTTATATATTTTGTAATTTAATGAAACTTTTATTAAATTTTAATGTTTTTTCGTTGGTTTAGCTTTGATGTAGACGACAGCGGATCACCCAATCGTAACCTATTGGACGCCACCAGTCCTTCGGCAGGTCTGGTGTTGCAGAATATGCCGGCGCGAAGGGAATCGTTTCTCTACAGGTCTGACAGCGAGTTTGAAATATCCCCGAAATCTGCTTCAAGACATTCATCGATAGGATCGGGCGAGTCGTGAGTGAAGTCATTTAAATGACATTTCTTATTGCTTTTCACACAATATCTTAATAACGAAAATAAAAATCATTATAAAAATTGACTTCAAATTAAGCGATAGTTTTATACAATATATATAAAAGTTTTACATTCAGTCCAACAGCGCATTGAGTGCTCTCTATGTTCTCAGAACAGAGATATTACAGAATATTTAGCACTGCTTTCCAATCGATTTTTTGCTACCAGTGCTCACAGTCTGGTTGTTTCCAGAATCGGGTATCGCTTTACAGCTAAAAACGGGTCGACTTTGCAATTGCGTCAAACATTTGCGTCACTTAAAGACCAAAAGAGCAAAAACAAGAACATCTATTATAACATAAAAAAAGTCTGAAATTCATAAAAATTTGTTGAATTTTGTTGAATCAGAAATTTTAACTCAATTTTACTCAACATTTCTCGCAATTATATTTCAAACAACTTCACTAAGTATTTATAAAAATTCAAAACTCAAGTACACTTTTGATAAAGATTTGGTTTTTCATTAAATAATTATTAAAATATTTAGGATTTGATTAAAAATTAAATGTTTGCTAAAAATCATTAAAAAATTAGTAAAGGATTTTGTTTTTCGCATTAAATTCTGGTTTTCGTTCACATGATTCACATGAAAATGATTTTAAGTTTTAAGTGAAAACTAAAATATCGTTTAGTAATTGCAATAACGACTGAAACTGAAATCAATATTTTTGACAAAACGGTATTATTTTGTGATTTTGAGAGCAAATGATTGTTTATGTCATTAAAACATAACAAGAATTTTCTTTTAACTCATAATTACATTCAAATTATAATTCACTTTATAATTGATAATAAATTTTATATCAAATCGTTTGTAAATTTAGTCAAACGTATGATTTATTCACATATTTCTTGAGTTATACTTTACTTAAATTCATTAAAAGGTGCATAAATTAAGGGTTGATATTGAAAATGGCATTCAATTTTCAGTTTTGATCTCAATTTTGATTCTCATGACTTGTTTTCCATCAAAATCTTTAGATTTGTTTTGTATTACAATTTTATGAATATTTAGTCCGAGTTGAGAGAAATGATAGCACAGTCTGACACAAATCTGTCCAACATTTTTCACTGGGCTCTGACACAAATCAGACATACCTGGGCTCAGATACTATACAGAGTATAACTATGGTTTGTATTAAAGCCAAACCAAACGGTGCATGAATTTTATGATTTCTTGTTTATTAACCGATTCTATGGCTCTGTTATGAATAGATTGAAAATTTCAATCTCTTAACAAAAAAAGAGATTTCCTTTCCTTTCCTTTGAAAGTAATTTTGATTTTTATAATAAAGTAATTTTTTTCTCTGATTTCAAAATGTTATTAAAAATTCATTTTATTTGAAATCTTATTCACATTTTTATATGAATTACAATTTAATGAATGCCTAATACTATTCACAAATGCAATCAAAAGCAAAGATATTTTAATTTACTTTTTTATATGTTATTTAACATTTGAATAAATGACTTCATTTCGTTGAAGCCTTACATCAAAATAGTCTTAGCCTTGAGTTGAGTTAAATTTAATAATTTTTAGGATAACTTCAATTAAAACTCTTAACAAATGTTTTCAATGATATTTTGGTTACGTTTTATAAAAACCTGTCTTTTTGTCAGTGATTCCCAAAGCCATACATAAGTCTAAAGTCCTAGCTATTGATGTATTTATTAGTTATCGTGATTAACAGGATTAATTACTTTTGTAATCAACTAATTGTCAGATAATACTCATTAAAGAGATCTCTAAGTCATTTGAGATATTATTTTTTGGTTTATACTTAATAATCGTATAAAAACAGCTATTGCTGTAATAAAGACAAGGATAAAGCCACCAGTGCTTGTATAAATATTGAATATTTCAAATAATATATTTATTAATATTTATATTTGAATTGAATTTCTCAAAAAACAGGAAAATTTTATTCAGTTTTGTAATCAAAAAAATGAGTTTTTCATTACGAAAGTTGCGTTCAAAACAAAATTTGTTTTCATTTTTATCCAAACAATAGATTCAAAGATTCAATATTTTAATGACGTTTAAAGTGTTGACAATTTATTGTTATTTTACACTTTAGTGCAAACAAAAAATATTCATTCATTGATATTGTTATCAGTTTTAGTGATTGTTTTGGTTTTAGTTGTATTAAGTTTTGAAAAACATATTTTGTAAACATTTTTTATCATATTTTCATAATTTTTATACAATGTTAAGACCAGAGGATTGTTTTGAAGAAATGGTGAGATATTTGTTTGTATTTTGTCCATAAAAGCTAACACTAAGACCGGATTATCAGAAACTTATTTAATAACTATTTTTAAACTTATTTTGACTTTCATTGCATTTCATTGACTCTTGTTTTTAAAATTTTCGTTATTTATCTCTTGTATAATAAAAAAAAACATATTTTTAAAACCTTTTTTCATAAAAATTTAATAATTTATGAAATTTCTTGAAACTCATCTCATATTCAGTGAAATCTATTTATATCTATTCTAGAGATGAATATTAAACCATTTTACCCCCTGATTAAGGCATCAACCATTCACCTGACTATATAAAAAGTGACCTAAAATTCAAATCTGAAAAATAACTTTATTTTTAACATTAAACCCCTTTTTTACATAAAAATAAAAATTTGGATAAATTTCAAAAATACATATAAATATTGAATTTACTATTAAATATGTATTTTTCTGTCATTAATTACAATATATTATAATTAACTGACATTTCATATGCCATTAGATTGTTATGACTTCTACTTCAAAATTCAAATCCACACCCGAAACATGACTTTGAAAAATGATTTCTCATTGTTTATATCGATTTCTATTATTAATTGAATATTCTTTGAATTCAAATATCAGTGAATTGTAAACAAAATTCATTTCTTTGTAAAACTTTTTTTTCTTCAATATTTCAGAATTCAGTCAAATATTGCATAAGTTTTTTGAATTAACTATAAATTGAATAGTTTTGTCGATGAATGTCATTCAGGGTGTAGTTGTAGTAAATATATAATGTAAAGGTTAGGGTTATTAAGGGTGACATTTGATGATAGTAATTATTTCTGCAAATAATCTGTGAAAATATCCTTCAAATTCAATTTTATATAAATTTTTGTTTAAAAAATAGCTTTAATTTTCATAAATTAAAAATAAAACTGAAATCAAATATTTGACTTAAAATTCAATTTTTAAAAATATTTTTAGAGTTTCTTAATATTTTAAGCTTAATATCAAATTGTAGTTTATATCGACTACACATAAATAGCATCATTTTGGTACAGGGTTAGTATTTGAATATTTTTTAAGATAATAATATAGAGTTGAAAACACTTTCAAGAGTTTTGTTGACAATACAGTATTATTATGAATGTTAACTATTGTTATAGTCTTTAATCCACTTAGTGTTTGACATTTAAAATACAATATAATTAATGATTAGTTTGTAATATGTTTTCAAATTTTTAGTAAATATATATACATTTTGTTTAATTGATTGATTGATTACAAGTATTTTTCATAATATTATCTATTATTAACAATATTGTCGCAGAATTTTACCCCTTTTCAGAACTTTGTTGTTTTTAATGCCTTTATATTGAAAACACATTGAATTGAAAGCGAAATTAGATTTTTATATAACTTATATTTTTAGTCAACTTTTAAGTTTAACAAAACTCTGAAGAGATTATTAGATCAGACACACATTAGCTCAGGGGTAGAAAAGAAATTAGGGGCACATCACTGATCTCTAGTCATGTGTCATAACATTAAATGTATGAAAAGAAAAAAAATAATAAAGAAATGAAATAAATGTCAATAAAAATGAATGAATTAAAGCTTAAAAGAGAGAAAACATTTGAAATGTTTAATGAATTTCACTTTTATTTTGTCATTTCTTTTGTAATACTTTCTGCGGTTTGTGATGACATATATTGAGCTCTTTTTTCTTATTTTTTGATCAATTTATGAGACTTTCAATTGTATTGTTGTCGACATTTCATACCATGTATTGGACGGATGACCGGACTTTAGATGCTTTGGCACTCATGTGTTATATAAGTCACGAAATCCTAAAACAGTAAACCATTTTTATTGAACAGAAAAAAAATCTCTGTTTTGTATCATAAAATGGTTTCAAATATTTAATTCATTTGTTTTTAAAGTTATATTTTTAACCAAAAAACATGTTTTAAAACAAATTTTTCCTTCAGTTTAGTGACTCTTAAATTCAATGCAAACTCACAAACCTTTTAAATAAATATTTTCTCATTCATAGTCACAATTATTATTATTATAAAACTAAACACAAAACAAAAATGATTATTGCTGTGAAAGCACAGAATATTTTTATTGTCCTGACATTCATTAAAGTTTAACGATTATGAAGTAAAAGCCAATTGAATGCCAGTGCCGTTACTGTTGTTGAAGTATTGGCAGAATTGAAGATAATGTTAATTATTGTAAAAATATATTGATTTCTGTATTGTATTGAATGCGAAGAAGAATCCATTGAATGAATTTTGAGGTGAATTAGAAAAATGAACAAAAATTTATTGTACTCTTTGTAGAGCACTGTTAGCCATATATTTTTATGTCTGCATTTGTATCCATACATCCCTTCACACATTATTTTGCGCTCAAATGAGACCGACTCCGACTCCATCTCCAGCGCTAAGGGCTCAGCCATTCAGTCAGTGTTGCGGACTTTCCCTACCGATAGCTCAATTCAAACATACCTCCGCTCAAGCATTACATAAGAGCACAGTTGTGTTTTCCACTGTCTATCTATAATCTCAACTAATAATAAACAAAATAAAAATATTTCAATCAATACACAGACAGAGTGTGTGTGAGTGTGTGAGAGAGAGAGAGAACCGATCGGTTGTTGTCGTTATTGGAGTCAATGAATTGAAGTCCTGGTCTTTTAATAGACAACTGCTCTTAATATTGATGTAAACCTGGATTCAAATTAACCATAAATTCTATGATTGACAGCGTTTGACATCAATTGCTGTTTCAATTGTGCTGTGCCTTAACTGCTCTCGAAATACATATACATTAATGTGAAGACGAAAAAAAATATTAATTTTATTTTCACTAATGTTTTTGTGATTATAGTCTTTGAAGAAAATTATTCTTCAATACAAATGTATTTGTGTTTTGTATTGACATAACTTCAATGTATGGATCAATTCAATGGTGATGTCGTCTCACTCTTAATAATACACTTATTTATCTCCCATTTTCATCATTACTGACGTCTCAGACCAGAGCTAAATCTACCCTCACATAGATGTGCATAAAAATTAAGTCACACCTGATTTGTGACATTTGATTGAATTACTAAATAATAATAACTATTATTAAAGTGTTTTTAATTCAAAATATTTTAGACTAAAAATTAATATTTATATAAAAAGTGAGACTTTGAGCTCAAAATTGGTTTTAAAGCTTAAAATATCTTTTTTGTTCAGTTATTCAGTTTATAAAGTGATCTTAAACTCAATATTAAACTCAATATATGTTATGAAATGTAGGCAAGAGTTGTACCGTTGCTTCGGTCGCGCAGTTACCCAAAAGCTAAATATGCTTCACATCTGAGCATAACTTTGAGTGCATTTGAATTTAAAGTATCTATTTTGGTGCTGATGTCCTCTTCTCTGTCCTCTTATAATAACATTACTTCTTATGTGAATATAATCTATAAGTCGTGTGAATGTGAACATCAGAAACACAATCATTTGAAGAGATATAACGAGTGAATGAAAAAAACATTTTCTCTTTCTTTAAAAAAAATATTTGATTATAAATCATATTCAGACTAATGTTGTGCCAAATGGTTGTTATGTTTGCTATTTTAGTGAAAAATATTTTTTTCAATATTTTTGATAATTTCAAAGATAAGTGAAAACAAGAGATAAGAAATTGGTTTAACAAAAGAGTGATTTGTTTTCACTTGTGTTTAGTATTTGTTGTATTCTTGTGTTAATAATAATTATTAGCAATAAGTGACGAATAAATAGCAAATAATAAAACAACAAATTGTTTGTTGACCGCACAGTCAGTCACACCGGTAGTAGTATTGCTGATATTATAAATCGATATAAACCTTATTAATCAGAAGTCTTGAGGAAATCGATGGTATATTTGCGATAATATAATAATATTTACTGTATTTGTGAGTCTTTAATGACATTTCAATCAATTCTCTCGTTTCCCTCAATAATATATACCGTTCCCTGAATTTACAGTATTTTTCTCTCAATTTCTCAAAAACTGATTTATAGTTATAGTTATCATAAGTAAGGAAACAATATTTCATCGATATTTACGACACACAAAACCATACCATTTCTCTCATCTGTTTGGCAGATATGTTATGTAATGATTGGCCGAAAATACTATTTATAAATGATTAGACCTTTCTCTCAATAACTATAACTGATCTCTGATTTCTACTCATTATTGACAACAAACTGATTGTCGTTTACTTGTGTTTCAATTGTTTTCACTTTCGGTCTTAACGACAAATCGTTTCAAAACTGTGTTTCAAATTTTGTTCTGGTATATTTTCTAAGAAAATGGCAAATGAGAGCCAGGAACCGGAAGGAGGAATGATACCAAGAACATTTAGTACATCTGCATTGAGGATCAAAAACAGATACTCTTTTTGGGAACGATTGCATTCAACGCCGAGAAAGGGTGGCTCTTCTGGTGGCGGGTATGGGTATGGGTATGACTGCTATTGTTATGTCTATTGTTATCACTTTATATGAATTAGTTTTGGATTAAAATCATATATTTTTTTACTATTATTTCATTAAATTAAACATTAATTTTGTTTTTTTGTGTTTTATATATAAAACCAAACATTGCTCTCAAAATCTCAAACGATTTTAACCTTATCTTAACATCAAATGTGTTTCATATGTATAATACGATTATTTTTAGTCACACGACTCCCGTTCCTTGTGTTTACACTTTGCTCATCATTTTCCTATCAAAGACTATTTATCGCCAAACTTATCAGTCAAAGTCACATAGCATTGAAAATTATTTATATTTTATTTTAAGTCTCAAAATATTTTTTAATTTGTTTTTTATAAGACATAAGACTTTTTGGTTCAAAAAATAAATGATAAAAATATTTAATCATTTTTTGAGATCAAAAGCAAATACTTCTGTAATTTGTTTCAAATATAATATAATCGGCTTTTTGTGAGAATTCCTTTTGAATTTCATTTTAGTCTTTGGTTTTCATTGCTTTCTTTTGATTTGGATTTAGTTTTTCTTCTCTTCAGATCATAAATGTTAAAGAAATGATGAGAGAGAGAGAGAGAGAGAGAGAGAGAGAGAGAGAGAGAGAGAGT
>JAQGAT010002007.1:0-10400 GCA_034687845.1 Pantelozetes paolii | reverse complement strand
CGGCTGAAAAAGGGTTTCAATTATTAATTGAATATTTGATTTTGAATTGAATAAAAGATTAAACACTAAAAAGTGAGTAAAAGGCTGGTAAGCCGTAAATGTTAGCCTGATCTGGATTGCTGGCCTCTGTGGCCGTAAATGTAATGAATGAGTGAATGAATGAGTGCCGGAGATCCAGTGCACTAAATATTTTCATAGTATTTGTATATAAATGCTTAAAATCTCATTATAATATTACATAATAATTAAGCTTGATAATTTATCTCATATTTATATTGATATTATAATAGTTTCGTTTAAATTGTACAAGGTTCTAAGACAAATATTTTCAAATATAGTTAATATTATCAAGTTCACTTATAGATATAAAATGCATTATAAAACAAATTAAAATTATATTGAATACAATTATTTAAAAAATAGAAGAAAATATCGGAGACAGAAAAGATGATTAGAAAACGTACCCGATTGTTAAAGGGATTTAAAATATTACAAACATGGATATTGAAAATGAGACTGGTCATCATGGAGAAAGAAGACATATGGAAGATGCCATCATGGCGCTTTGAGGTATTGGAATTCTTTGTTAAAGTCATGAAGAATTTGATTGAGGAATTGATTGATATCACCAAGCAATCAATTTCAACAAAACAGGGTCTATTGAGTGAAGAAGAAAAGAAGAAAATAAAACAATCTTCTTAAGATAAGAGGCAAAATGGGAAAGATTGGTGAAATGCTTGGAATCTATCCATAAAATATAATATTGTATATATCTTTTTGTTATAGTGTAATTGTCCTGAAAATTTTAATATTACAGAATATTCATTTTATATTCTAAGTTTAAATTTTTTATAACATTTCTTAAGATTTTATTAAATTTGATTGTAGTAATTTTCCGGGGCTAAGATATTTTAAGTAAGCGGCATATGTGAGCAAGGAATGTGTATTATTTAATGTTTTGTCAACCAATATACAAATATTATTCATTGGTCAGTTTATGTAGGGATATGTGTCTATTTAATCATGCTCAATTTATTCCAATGAGGCTATAAAAAGTCCTCCAAAGTCATAGTTTTACGTCTCTCTTCAAATGGTTAAATCTATTTTATGTATTGAGCATAATTAAATAAACTTGATAAATTTTTATAAGTCTTTGATTAATTTTGATAATTTATTAAGTGATCTATCAAATTCTGTACCACACATTGAAGAATCCTGCTCTATTTCGGGAGGACTGTGAAACAGTTGGCTCTCAATATTAATATATTTTTAAAATTTAAAAACCTTTATCAGTTTCTTAATTTTATATTATGTTGGTTTCACCTTGATATTAATTTTAATAAATTTAAATCATAAATATTTATAATTTAACTTATAAAATTTTTTGGAGTCCAAGCCAGAGACTTTATCAAGCTACATTATCAAGATAACTGCAGTCTAAAGCCTACTTCACTAAAACACATCTTAACTTTCCTAATCTCTTGAATTGCTTTTACTTTAAATTCAATAATCATTTTGCAAATTTAAAATGTAATACAATTTTGCGCTTCACTTAAAATACTGTGAAATGACGTTTTCAAATGTTCCGGCACATACAAAGCACATTATTACCTAATTATACAAAAGCCATTTTTTTATAAAATCTTTTATTCAATTTGTGTTTAAAATACTTTTAGGGCTTAATGTATGAAATTTTAATATGATTTAAGGGGTAATTATCAACAATGCAAATGTCCCTTATTCAATATTCACGAGTAGCCACTTTTTGCAAATGAATAAATGTCCTTTGTCAATTGAAGTAAGCGTAATCAGGGCTAATTCATAGACCAAATTAAATGTTATAAAATTATTGAATCGTTTTCAATATAAGACAAAACTATTGTTATATTTTTCATTAAATAAGTTATTGTTTGCACACATTATTGACTCAAACAATGGATTGGATTTAATTGAATCACATTTTCATCAAATGTGACACAAAAAAAGTGTCAAACTATTAAGTCTTAAGAATATTTTGCAATCATTTTGTTTTGATTAAGAAATTACTAACAATTGATAACAAAACGATTGAATATATAATGAAATTGTTTTCATATCATTTTCTGGGAATTTGAATACCCTGGGAAATTTATTTTTATTTTTGATTGATACTGGATAAAAACATTTCACAATATTTGACATTTTGCTAATTAAGTCATCGAAAGTTGACTTTTTTAAAGTCAACACAAAAGAGGATTAATTGAGAATTAAATTGCCTTTTGTTTCAAACACTCTCTATATATACGCTATTATAATAACTTGCGTTAAACTTAAGGGGGTTTTAGTGGTAAGTAGTGACGGCGCAGATGCTATCCATCGGTGCGATCAATGAATCCGTATATTTGTTATCGGTTTTAATAACCATAAATAGTTTTCTTACCCCTGAATCGGGTGCCAAACACACAATCATTTCACAACATCTCTAAATCTAAACAGACTTTCATTTATGTGATAAAATATTTACAGATTTTTGTCATCAATTGATTCAATACTAATAAATCGATGAATAGTTTTGAACCGAAATCTAAACCTTTAATCAAATGCTTATAACTCTTGTGATTGAAGTCTAAGAGTCACTGAATCTTCAGTCACAGTCTCGTGAAGACTATATATTGTATTCAAAATACAATTCATTTATTTTTTTGTATCATTTGTATTGAAAATTGTTTATAAAATAACAAACACTTCATAATTGAATGAATCCTATGCTGAGGACAAACATGTCTTTGACTGAGATTGTAAATCAAGAGTCGTCTACCGATCACTTCATAATCGTAGTCACTTCCGGGTACTGTTGTCTGTCCGCAGCGTTCGCTGTATTCGGGAATCTAATGATAATATGGATCATAGCTTCGGCCAAAAGTATGAGGACTCCAACCAACCTATTCATTGCCAATTTGGCCGTCTCTGACATCTTGATCGGAGCACTGGTCATACCTTTCCAATTCCAGACAACACTACTCCGACGTTGGGTCCTTCCCTGGTTTATGTGCTATATGTGTCCAACCATTCAAGTGATAACAGTTTGTAATTCTGTATTCACTTTAACGGCGATAGCATTGGAGAGGTATAGAGCAGTCATTCACCCACTGTTAGCACATATATCCAAACTGAATGCCAAACTGGAGATCCTGGTCATTTGGATTGTTTCCATCATACTCTCCATTCCTACAATTCTGGCGCTCAGAGTAAGTGTTGAATGAATTTAATTAAACAAAAGAAAACCCATTTTTCATGTCTGAAGTTCAGACTCTGAACCCAAGGCTATGGAAAACACTTATAATTTAATTGGTTTTTGATTTTTGTTTCCTTCAAATGACATGTCTTACCAAAATTAAATTGAAATACAATGTCTCACTTTATATCCAATCCCTTATCGAGACCTGAATTTATAGCACTTGTGTCTCAATTTTGAAAATAGTTTTTGAGATTTTGTATCAAAAAATCGATGTTTAAGTCAACGGTGAAAATAAATTTGATTTAATCTCTCATTAAATATACTTTAGATTTCGTTTATATAACTATTTTCCTCTCAACTGTGGGTTTGTATTCAAAATATAACTGCTTTTGAAGAAAACAAAACTAAATTTTTGTAAAATATATTAAGAAAATGTTTTTCATTGTATTAAAAGTCACAAACATTTAGTGAAATATTTTGTTATTTTAGATTTAATATAATTTTTAAGCTCAAAATGTTTTCAAAATAATACAAAATTGTTCAAGCAAATGTCACTAATATTCCACACAAGTAGCTATTATACAATTTATACAGATCCTATTTTGTGTGCATTTATTTCCATCATTTGAAGATAAGATTTTCATTGTTTAATAGAAATTCAATCCCAAAATGCATTTCAGTCCTCAAAATAGCATTTAATTGATATTAAATCTAATGATAAAAGACTTATTGAAAACATTTAATATATAATCAATTATTTAGTTATAACTCAAAGCCTCTTAACATTAGATTTAATATCAATTAAATGCTATACTGAGAACTGAAATGCATTTTGAGATTGAATTACTATTAAACAATCAAAACATTGTCTTCAAGTGATAGAAATAATTGCACACAAAATAGGATCTGTATAAATTGTATATTTTTTGCTTGAAAATAATTGTGGGGGCTTTTGTAATAGACACGGACACGCATAACGTGTCCAAATCTGGTTTATGGACACTTGAGTTTTAGACACTGATTATATGGAAAACATTTTAACTACGTCAATTTTTAATATAATTATATAAATAAGAAGTTAAAAATACATTTGAATATTATCTTGGAGATAATATTATTATTTTAATATTCAAATATGTTTTTAAATTATTAAAAATTGACGTAGTTAAAATGTTTTCTATATTTATAAAAAATAGTGTCCAATACGAGATTTTGACACTTTTTTGAGTGTCCAGTGTCCATTACGAAAGCACCTTAATTTTGTTGTTAGACTTTCTCACAAAATAACAAAATTGAGTATTAAATGAAAGAAATATTGATTTTATTGTCTTGAAATCTATTGATAACTACAAGTGCTCTGAATAATTGAAATATAAAAAACTAATGTTTCCTTGAATTCATTGAAATGAAATCGATTTCATTTAAAACTCAATCAAAGCCTAAAAATAAAGTTTAATATAAGAAAACAAATAACAAATAGATTCAATGGAATGGTATGTTTGGTGCAAAAAAATTAGATCAGGGTATAAAATGTTAAATCAATTGATATTAATCAAGATCACATTTCATGGTTAATTGAATATCAGTTGAATTTTGGTGATAACAAAAATGTTTGATATCTTTTTGTTGCAAAATACACATTGAATTGAGAGTTAATTCAATACTCATTTAGTTTATTGAATTCAATGGTCTATAATCTAATACAGGAAAGCGCCGGCGGTTATGATGAAAGCGATAACAGTCTTATGTAACACTAGTTTCGCAATTAATTAAAGCATTTTGATTGACGTCTAAAGTAAACAAATAATTGAAAATAACTTTAATTAAAAATATTTTCATCTTATTGTTAATGTATTGTTATTTTAAATCCACTTTAATTTTACCAGACTATTCTTGATTGAACATTTTGTGCAAGGTTATTTACAGAATTCAATTCATCTCTGTCTTCAAATATTTGTATTCAATAATCAAATCATAAAAACAATGAAAGAAATAATTGATTAAATATTATATAATTTTTATTTACTATCAAAACGTGATTTCATTTCAATTGCTGTTTAGGTTTTGTATTGATTTTGATTGCGAAACGTTAAGTAAACTATTCATACATTGACTGTATGTCTGTTTAAATCAATTCAGTGTTAAATGAATGCAAATTGAAAGCAAAAACAGTCAGACGTTATCTAAAACTAGTCTTTAATTCAATTTTATTAAACTGTTTTTTATTTTGAATACAAAACAGTTTAAGCAAATGAAGCCACTTTTCAATATATCTAAATTTGAGATGTGCTGGAACATTTCTTCAATTAAATTTACTTTCAAATGCAAAACATATTTTATTATTATTATTACTTTAATTAAAACTCATATTTATATTTCAATGAATAAATATTTTCATTGCATTTATTTAAATTACATTTTTTACATTGATTATAATTCATGAAAACCTGGATGAAAATTTTAATTAGATAGCCATGGGTGCAAGTTTTAAATATAGTATAATAGCTCTAGGATATATATTAGCCAGTACGATTTAAATCAATATAGAGTATTTAATTGCGCAATTTCTATTCCTTAAAAATTACCCACCTACTCTTGTTTCTTGTTATACATGATGAAATTTGAATTCTCATTGAAGATCCTGGAAGTGATTCCATTTATTAAATTGACATTATATAAGTCAAAAGAGTGTATCAAATGACAGAAAGAGATATAAAAATAGCATTTCTGTCTTCAATTGAATTAACATTTATATAAAATAAAATAATTTACTCTATGATTTAAAGTGAACAGGGATCTTTTGTTGAAAATGTTCAGATTATTAAATTATTAAGCATATATTTAGAATTCAATTAAATCAAATTAAAATCAACTCGGGATTAGATTATTATTATTGGATTTGTATTACAATGATCTCTCCATTCACTACAGGTTATGATAATTACATTTAATTAGTGATTATCTAATCTGAAAGTCAGATCACTTTGAAATGAAAATGAGCTGAAAATCAATTACAAGTCTTTGTAATAAAATCTCATTAAAATCACTTTCATTTCAATATAAGGGGTATTATTTTAAAACTTAATTATTAATGGTTTCATTGATTTGATTGAAAAACTAATCATTTATTTTAAAAGCAATTATTATTTCAGATTATATTCAATACTTTTGATAACGTATTCATTGATTACTTAAATCAAAGGTTGAACTGATTTGGGATAACATTAAAGAAGAGAAGACACAGCCCTACTGTCTGAACAAAGGGCTAACCGACACCCTGTATGGCTCCTACAACAGTGCTTTAATATTTGTTCAATATTTTATACCCCTTTCCATCATATCCTACACCTATTTGCGAATGGCAATGGTCTTGAGCTCTAATGAGAAGGAGAATGACATCTCTTCTGGTGTTTACAGCGTTTATATCCGCAAAAAGAAGCAAAAAGTAAGTGAAATGAGTATTAAATTAATGTTTATTATTGTTATGTATTTTCATTACAATTGATTTGAATTTTAAACTTTATTTTCAATTATTATATACACCTTTGAAGGGGGTTTCAAAAAAGTTGAAAATAACTGTCAGTCATATAATGTTTGAATATATTCACTGAAATTAAAAATAAAACATTTTTTAAAGCATTTTTCAATAAAACAAATATTTTTTGACAAACGATTGTAAACATCAATACATTTATCGTTTCAATACATGGATTGAATTCAAAGAGTGCAACAAAAGTGTAGTGAAAACCCAATTAATTGCTAAAAATAAAGTGTTTTTTCAACTTTTTTCACCCTTTAATCACAACTCAATTATTTGTATAGAGATCTCAAGACATTTGAGATTAGTTTAAGTGATACTATAGTGTAAACAGAATATTCTGTTCATTATCTATATAACAAATAATAGAGATCTACCGGTGCTTTACATCTCTCTTATAATTAGACTATTTAATAAAACAATCTGATTGTATCAAATAAGAAACTGACAAACATAACCTTGAACCAATTCTTTAACACACATTTTAGACATCCCTATTTATTAACAGGTATTACCAAGTTAATTAATGCAATTTGAATTGTAAATGTGTTTTCACTAGTAATCTAAAATTAGTTTGAAATGAAATCAGTTCTCAATAGAAATGTAATATTATATCGAAATATAAAACATATGATAATTGTATTAAATTTCAGAGTATCTTGTTATATCTCACCATGTTGCTAAATACTGCTTTTCTTTGGCATTGTTTGTTATACCCCGCAAGTAAACAGTAAATTGTTAGCAGAGATAAAATCTTTTGTTATCTCTCAACAAATATACCATTAATTCAATAGTGTTTTTAAAATATCCTTTAAATTGAAGTATATTTTATCAATAGTTTCTCTATAATGACAACAATTATATCATTTATTGGACAAAAAATAAAACAATGAAAAAATTCTCAGAAATGTTATTTTGATATTCAAATGCATTGCAGAATAAATAATTTGATTAAACACTGGAATCACTTCTAAGAAATATCCTGAATATTCTGCACACATAATGCAATTAATTCTTAAGCATATTTATTCATGATAAATCAACATTTGATTATATTCCAGGTCATCAAAATGCTATTTATCGTCGTCTTATTATTCAGTCTTTCATGGCTTCCGTTACAGTTATTTAATATTTCAATGAAGATTTGGCCGCAAATACTTGAAGAGTAAGTCAACTATCACTTCAAATATTGAAGTGTTTTATTAAAATCAGTTTATATTTGATTTTTATTGATTAGCTTTAGATACCTGGATGTGATTAGATTCACCTGCAATTGGTTGGCTCTTTCCAACTCATGCTATAATCCTTACATTTATGTCATTTATAACGTAATTAAAGATTATTTAATACTTTTATTATTTAATTGAATATTATTTACAATAATTTGAAATTCAAATGAATAGCTATTTTTAGACACAAAGTTTTCTCAATGTCAGGGGTATTATAAGCAAGGGTTTAAACTAATCAATTCATAGAAGTTTGCAATGTTTTGTTTATCAAGCAATTGTGCTGAACATTTAAATAATCGTGAGTTGAGCGCGAGCATCTTCTAACATTTTTTTACTTACAAAATAAAATAAACAAAATAAAATTCATATTTATTTAAGCAATGTTAGATTTAAATACAGTATAATCAAAATTTAGCAAGATAGAGTTAATTTTATTTGGAAATTTATTTGCTATTCAAATATTGTAATAATTTTAAGAATATTAATATATCTTGGTATATATTTATATATTAATTAAGATTATTGTATATTTCTCTAGTTAAATTATTTTAATATTCATTTGCAGGAGAAATTCAACAAAGAGTTCCGAGAAAGGTTCAAGATAATTTACTACCTATGTTGCTCTACTCGCAACACAGTTCACACAAATTCAATATCAAGTATTAATTTTAATAATCAAAACAGGAGTTTATGTCAATAAACACAGAGTTTGTTGTATAAAATATACCTTGAACTATTAATTTGCTAGATCAAATCAACTACAGACTATAAATGGGTGATTTAAAATGTCAATAATTTAAAGTCCTTTTAAACAAATACAAGATTTTCATACATAAACCCAATCCTTAGATTTTGTTACTCACAGAGCTTACATATGGTTTAAGTATAGATTCTGGGAATTTCTGTGTGGAATTAATGTTATATAAGTTATCTTGCTCAACTATAATCCAGTTGAAGATTGAATTATTTTGATTTAACTTAATTAAAAATTAATGGAAAAGATTAATCTCAAGATTAAAGTTGAAAGATTAAACGCACGACAGCTTTAAAGTATAGAAAAACCTATTGTTAGAGATTTTAAATACCAAGGATTTAGTGAAAGCTTCAATTCATAGTCTCAGGAATCGCATCGTTAGGTTCAGATTACTTTTATTTATTTTTTTGTGTTTTGAGTACTCATTTGTGATAATCACACAAATATTCCGAACTTTTGATTACAATAATAATATATTTGACAATATTTAGTAGATTTTAAACTTTGATTTGAAAAATGTGTGTAATATTGAAGAATATTAACGAAATATTTGTTTAAAATATATTTAAAGTTATTTATATTAACCAAAAATTGATAAACATTTTGTATAACAACAAAACACTCAATATTATATAGTCTTCAATCATCTTGAGTGCACTTATAATAATAATCATCATTATCATCCTGGTTCAGTATCATTGAACTATACCCTGATTAAAGTTTACATTTTTAAATTAATATTTATCATGAGATTTGCGTCTATACTGTGATGTTATAAATATTAAAATTTAACAAAACATATCAATTTTGATAAACAATAGATTATAACTCTAATCTCATCTTTCAATATCCTACCTTCCATACACCCTGGTAGTCCCAATAGTGACGTTTTGTCAATATTTTCTTTTGAAATTCAAATAATGAAAAAATAATAATAATTTCAAAAACATTGAAATTTTAATTAATTTTATATTCAGTGACATATGTTTTAAAAAGTATTATATATTGTTAATTAAGTTTTACCCCCTTTATGTCTCTATTAATTAAATACCCCTTAAATTATAGAATTTATTAAACATTGAATTTATTTCTTCAATTATATTCAAACATTTATGAAATATTTGCCAAATATTGAAATATCAATATAATTCAGGAAAATAAAACATTGGTAACATAGCCTTGCTCATATTTTCATAATTGATATACAGTATCTAATATAATATTAGTGGTCCAACAGAGCCGTCAATGTCTTCAATACTTAATGTAATAAAAGTCAAACAAAATATTTTTAATATAAAGATTGACTCAAATCTCGTATTCATTGCTATTTATTATTCAAATAACAAAACCATTAATACTATTAAACATTGAATTATTGAATATAAATGTATATTAAGTAATGATTTATTGATATATTCGTTGAAATATTAATCAAATTAAATGTTCAATCAATATATCAATAGATTTTATCTATTGGTGAATAAAATACACATAAATTTATAAATAATAAAAATAATTGTATTTTTTTAGTTATTTATTAAAACTTTTTTGTTTTTATTATTACAACAAATGAGTTATCAATAATCGATGCCAACGTCGCCGAAGTAAAGGCCATCGCTTTGTGTGTCTTGTATTTCATTGACTTTAAGCCATAATTGTTGA
>JAQGAT010002006.1:0-10402 GCA_034687845.1 Pantelozetes paolii | reverse complement strand
TCTCTCTCTCTCTCTCTCTCTCTCTCTCTCACCACTCTTGGCTCTCTTATTGAGGCACTCATTGTCTGAAATATAAATCTTAATGTTATTTAAAAATCTAATTTCCATTTAAACCCTGAGAATCTCCACCCGATATGAAAGCAAAACTAATTTATATTCGCTTTGTATACAACAAAAGGGAAGCCAAAGGAATGGTAAAAATATTTTTAATACTCAGCTATAGATCTGAACAACAATTTGTTCAATACATACATCTGTTGTAGTTTTCAGTTATATAAGTGAAGAGACTTTTAATAGCATTAGAAATAGAGATATATTTTTTGAAGACTCAAAAACTCTTAAGAAATACTTGTCTCTCGATATCTGATCTGAAAAAAGTCTAATAACTTATATGATATATGTTGTAAGTGTAAAATGCACAAGGTATGTCTAATGCGATCTAATTTTACTATTGATATAATATTTTTTGGAGCATCTCTTTTGTTAGTCAGTGCACGCAAACATGTTTTTTGGGGTCCCTGTGCTATAAACAGCAGTAAATGTTAGGATTGACCACAAATAGGCTGTTCTGACAGACAGTGAGATTCACAGCAAAAATATATTGAATTCAAACAGAAATTATTAATTCATTAATCATTTGTTCGGAATTTTCTGCCAAATGTTGTTTGAAATGAGATTTCATTATTACTTTTGTCTCATCAATGTTAACCAAAATTTGAGTTCAGTTTCAATGTTTGATTAAATGCTTTGAATTTTGCTATTAATTACTATAATTGGGGAAATCTTTGTGATATTTAGGTGTGTTTTGCCATGAAATGCTGGAAAATATGAAATATTGCCACAAATTCACTATAAATTAATTTGATTTACAATAAACTTAGGAAAAATCCAAACCCTTTTTCAAAATATTATCTATTAATGAATTAAAGCAATCAATTTTATGAATATTTATCGCCCCTTAAAGATAGAGTCATCAAAACCTCTGAAAATATTTGTATTAAATGCCCAAAAAATAATCAAAAACTTAGACATGAATTGAATAAAAAATAATTTAAAAGTACTTAAACTAAACGAAAATTTATTACAAATACAACACATTTTGAAGTTTGAAATATCAGAAGATATCGCGAATAGCATTCAAACCCCTTATTATTATTAACACATCTCTTAATACCAGAGATTTTGTGCCAAAATATTATTGAAATTTTTACTTCAAATACAAATACTCTCTAATATTATCACAAATATTATAGTATTTTGAGTGAAAAATTAGATTTTCGTGATTTGAGGCAATAAAAAATTGTTGGCATAATTGAAGTGTTGAAAAATCTCAAACTCTCACTATCTGTCGGTGCTATTATGTGATTAGGAGTTTTCACATCAGACGGGTTTCACACCAAACACATAGACATCAGAAATAAGTGCTTTCAAAGTCATGATTAATATTAACTGCAATTAAATTAAGAGTTTTTGCTTTCGTTTGCAATATATTTGGTCTAAAATATTGACTTTCGTTATTCAAACCAACAAATGGTTTGAATTATAGATATTTTAATTGAGTATTGGTTTCAAAAAAACTGTTTATACAATTCAGGGGCAAAACTAATACAGTATAACCATTTAAGCTAACATTTGAGATGAGATTTTTCATAATTAGACGATTAGTTGACATTAATTGCATCCAAAGCTAAAACAAAAATCAAATGATTTATTCACAAAACACTTATAATTAAATAAATTCTTGTATAAACTGTTTGAACCCCTGAGCGGACGGGTATGTAATGTCAATTCAATTATTAAATGTAATTTTGAATAATTTTATTATTTGTTTATAACAAGCGATAAATCATTTTCATCTCTAAAAGAAGATTTAACTTTGAATTGAATCCAAGAATTCAAAAGACATTATAGTCTTGAAAATCATTTGTTTGTTTTGTTTTGAGATTTTTAATGAAATCAATACATAATATGAGAAATATATTAATTATTTTCTCATGACTTCAATATCAAATGTAATTTCAATGTTTAGGAGATTTTAATTCAAATACTTGTCTTAAATGTGAGAAAAGATTTTACTTTGGATTTGACATTAGATTAACAGAAAATAAACTGAAAATTATTCACACATTTTGTTTAACATTTATATAACTGAGACATTTTATCAACAGTTAGTTTTAATTACAAATTATTTTTTGAGTAAATTTTATTTTAATGAATAATAATTGAGTGAAAATAAATTTGTTATCAATTTCTAAGTGAAAACGAGAAATAATTTTTCCACTTTTTCCTATGCATTCAATTCTTTGGCAAAAAAACTTGAAATTTATTTCATAAATGAAACGAAAAATTAGATTTTAATCAAAAAATAAATTTCTTCTCCCCTTATGTGCAGAGAGTTATGAAAAAGATTAATGATTTTTAGCAATAAATTATTCATTTATCACAAACTGTTTATAAGGTTTATAGCAAAAACAAAATAATAACATTTTTACTCAACAAAAAATGTGTTCATTAAGTGCTTTCAATAGTTTTTTTCATTAGAAACAGATTTTTCTTGTTTTCTCCATAAAAACACTGTTTTATTGAACCATTGATTGATTGAATTGAAAATTTCATATAAAAATTGAGCCAAAGATTGAATTTTGAATAATAAATGAGTTATTATTTTAATTTTTAAATATTTTAACAAAATATTCATTTCTAAGGTGTTTGTGATATCACACCCATATATCGGCGTTTATCAAAAGAGCACAGGTATATCAAAACTCGTAAGGATTGCTATGCGCTCTGATTTGTCACAAATTCAGTTATTATAACATTTAATATTAAAGTAGTTTTTGATATATTTCCTCAAAATCTCATCCAAAAAATGTAGGTTTTATTGATTTATACATAAAAGTCATTGCAGGGGTTAAATAATATAATTTCATTTCAGGTGCTAAACAGGTTTAACACTGAAAATATTTAAATGTAATCAAAGAATAGTAAATAATCTGATTCACAATATATAAGCAAATTTTGGGGATATCTTAAATAACCTACAGTCAGGGGCAGGCACTTAATATTGACACTTATAGACACCCTTGATTTATATTTTTGAATATTTTGTCTTTATTTTTGACATTTTTTCATCGCTCTTTGTATTTATATATTCATTTGAATCCGGATTTTGTTATTGAATACTAAATATAAAACATTTTTTTGTTATTTTCTTTGAAAACAAACAATAATTTTATTTCATTTCCGTGTATTCAAAATGAATTCAAATATGAATTGAATTTTTGAAAACACTTTTTACATATAATCGCAAACATTTTGAACTGCATTTTGAGCCCATTTTTTGTCATTCAGTAGTTTTGCTTTAATTTTTTCTTTCTTTCACTACTTTTTGAATGATTACTGCCTTTGATAACTATTTTGTGCAAATTTAGTCACATTTGAAATCAATGATCAGAAAAATTTGAAACCATTTTCACTGCTGTTTATGCAATCAATTGATTACACCTTTCGGGAAAATCGTTTGAATAATTAATGCCAATAATTGTATGAATTGATTGAATATTCAATAAAAATAATGGCATTTAATTGTGAAAAGTATTTGATTTACAAAAACATTTAATATAAGGCATAAAATGAAATACCTTTTTGACTACCAGTGATGTTTGACTACAGTTTGCGTGCTTTTAAAAATCAATTTAATTTATAGTTTAACTATTATTTACTGTAATATTGATTATAATTTATAATTTTTATGTTTCACTTCTGATTTGATGTTCAATACATTGAATTTATTGGACAGGTATTCACTGCCCGAGCGTTCACTGATTGAAGAAATAATTATTTCTTTATTAACTGATAGTTAAAAATAAATTTGAATTTATTTTTTTTGCAAATCTTTTAAAACTGAAAATAAATTATTGAATACTTTCTCAGAATAAGAAAAAACTGTTTTTAAGATATCAGTAAATAATAAATAAGTTTTCGGCACAACATCTGAGAGCATAGGGAAAGGTAGACAATAAACACATTAAATAAAAAGATAATAATTTGTCTAAAAATAAATAAAATTCATGATTACATAGAGCATTGGTTTAAAACATACAATAACTCACACTTTTAAAGCCCAACTAATAATCCATTGACTAATGAAAACAAAATTTTCAAATAAATTATAGTCAAAAAAGTGGCGAAAAAACAACAAGTGATAGGAATTGGCAATATTTTCGTCATTAAAAAGTGACTCGGAATAAATGAAAAGACAGTTTTGGAAAGTGAAAGCACAAGAAAAAGTCATTACATTTATAAATGAGAAAAAAATAATTTTGTTTTAAAACACAAATGTTAACTAAAAATGAAAAATAAATTCTCAATTAAAAGACCAAAAGTCAGAGAAAAATGATTAGTTTTTTATGAAATATCAAAACAAAAAATATAAATAAAATGATTAGTTGGCCATCACTTGAGATAAATGACATTAAATGAAAGTAAAAGTGTTTTTGAAGTTATTTTTTCTTTAAATAATAATTTTAAAAAAAATCTAAGATTAAAATCGCTTTAATTTTTCGTCTGCTAAACGACTGGAAAGACAGTGAAAGAGATTATATATTATATGAAATAAGTTATAAAAAAAATTCAATTCAATAACCCCTGAAAAACTGTGTTTAGTATTTGTAACAAGTTTTTCAGTGACTTCACTATAAGTACGACAAATATTTTTATATAAAATATTTATTTTTTTTGACTAATGTTTTGTTGATTATTAAAAATACGGTAATATTTTGAGTGATATTTCTCTTAAGATTAGATTAAATTGTGATTTAATTCAATCAAATAATCTCAGATTGCATACAAATATACCCTTTAAATGCATTGAAAATTACATTTTCAGATAAATACCCTGAATATTTTAACTTTGAAATCAATTTTCTTCACACAAGACATGACTTTCTAATCAAAAGTTTTTAATAATTGCGTGAAAATTGAAATGAATTTAAAATTTTTCAAAACTTTGCCGAAAAATAAAATTCAATCTTATATTCAGTTTTAATGAAATGAATGCATAATAAACATTAAATTAGGAATAATTAAAATACTACCAACCCTTCAATGTGTCCTTTAAATAGTGAAGGGAAAGGGAGATTTTCAGTAAGGAGTTCAATGAACCAAGAGTGAATTTTTTCCTTCATTAATAATATCTCTCTTTCTCTCTAACAGTAAGTGTATAACAAAATAGTATACAGTTTTTCAATGTTTCACTAATTTATCTCAAGTTATGTAATGTTATTCACATTATTATTGAATCGCTTTTAAATCTCTTCCTTAATATCTATTCCTGGTAAACAAATTAAATATTTATGCAAATAAATAGTAGCACCATGGTATAATTATATTCAATATGAGGCTATTGATGGCTTCCACTTATTCCCACTATTCCCCTGATTAATACAACAACCCTTCAGATAGTGTTTTAATAATAATATACTTTTCTTTTGATGAAATGAAAAGAAAACTAATATTTAATTCAATATTGAGTTTTCATTTTCATTTTGATTGCATTTTCATCTCCACTCAAAACCCTTAAGACGTCTGTCTATTGAATTGAAAATTTAATTATAGTTTTTTGTACTCTTTTTTTCGTTGAAAATAACTTCAAACTTAGGGTTTTGTCGGTCAATAGTAAGAGTGAAGAGAAATATATATATATTTTGTGTTAAAATATAAAATAATTTTCGCTTTCATTGTAACAATAATTGAAAATTCACTTTCACTGCAATTTATTTCCAATACTTTATTGATTGAAATCATTAATGGATTGATTGCTGAGAGAACTGGAAAAACATATTTTTGAAGGAGAGGGTAGAAAATAGTTTAAACAACTTTTGACTTATGCAAAAAGTATGAGCACAGAGTGAGTGGAGACGAATAGATTTGTTGACCCCATCCCCCACTTAACAGACGCCGAATCCTTTGCGTACCTAAACTTCATAACTTAAAATAATATATGACTCCCTTTCCCCCCTTCAAACGCATACCTACTCTCTCCCGTACGAAGCCTTGTGCTAAACCCTTGGCTAAAAACTACCCAAAAATTCAATGACTTATTTAAAGCAACATTTTTTCACTTCAATTGAAAGCCTTTAGAGATTAAAAACTCAATCATTCAGTCATTCCTTAAGATATATATAGAAAATAACTTATTATACAAAGACATTGAATAACCTTTACATTAGAGCACAGTTAGCACAACGAGTCGATCAGCAGATCTGGAGAAATATATTATAATAAAGTAATTCATATTATATTTGTTGATGTGCTGTCACATCCCCGGCCGTGATTGAGATGAAGCCCTTGTGTAGGAAAGGGTTAACTATTATGTATTAAAAACTGATAATAATTACAATAATAGATCATTCCTTCAAATCACTGCCAGTGCTCTTCAGTTTATTAAATGTTTTTGAAGAAGAAATGTTATTTTTCTGCACAAAAAGGGTTTGAATTCGTGAAAAGTGATTGAGAAAGTGGTCTGAGAAAGGGGTACGGCTTTAGACAATCAATTATTACTTTAAACTTTTTGTTGTATTTATTTTTGTTTCAAAGGGACAAGAAGTTAACCCTTTCCTCAATGATGTGACTTTTTAGTGGCCCTCTTGTGAACTGTTTTGAGAAAATTTTGTGTAAAATTTTTGCTAACAATTAATAAATCATTAAATTTATTGTCAATTAATTGAATAAAACTTTTATTAATTGTAAACCACTTTAAATGTAAAACTATTTCCCAATTCTTGAGTGAAATTTAAACTTTATTTTTGTTTTGAAAGCATTTTTATTTACAATTAATTAGCGAAACATATAATTAATTAAAGATTTACTCATTTTATTTTGTTTTACATTAGATTCACATAAATTAGACGAAAGCCCTGGCCTTACGTCTCCTTTTCTTGTGCGATCAGTTTTGGGTGAGTTTTTTGGATCCAATTTTTCATTACATCTAATGTTTGCACAAAAATAATGACAAATTCAATCATTAATTAATAAAAAGTGTTTTTAAACTCAAATTAATTAAAAAATTTAAAACTTCTCTAAATATTCTGATTTCGTCTCAAATACAATGGGTTTTACTGTTTATACAAGTGCTTTGGTTAAGGGTTTTAGTGTTAATATCTGTGAAGTGTTAGAGCACAGGCCATAAAACAGTTTGCACTGGTGTTTAATGACTTTCCCTTTTTGAACAAATTGCAAAACACTTCACAATAGAGTAAATAAAATTAAATGAGTTTTTCAATCAATTCTTATCAGCCGTTCCTCTCATTCGCTGCGCCCTTGGATTCAATTGAAACGGAAATTCAATAAAAATATATTATTTCCGCAAAAATATAGTCTCTTTTGGATTAATATTCAAATTGTTTATTAGATTTAGAGATAAAAATATTTTTCAATCAAATGATGCTATTTTTGAACACAACTCACATTTGAAGACACCTTTTTGTAATACAAGTGCTCAGAGATGTGATTAAAATTATTTTTATATACCTTTTGTTCACATTTTTTGATAACAATTCAAAAGTGTTATGAAAAATAGGTTTTCCTCTTATTTTTATTTATTTTCTTCAAAGGTATTAAACAAAAAGATTTGTGTAAAACAAATGACAAAACTTTTGTGTGATTTCATGCATAAACTCCTCTATTCTCTGGATATTTGCAGAGATATAGAGCACCCGTGAAAAAATGTGTTTTTACTTTGCATTCAAAAGTTGATTAGATTTTTGCTGTGAACACAGAATATTCCCTCAGATTTTACACTAAGACTTTAAATTGAAATTTTAAATTGAAATATATTGAAGTGCTTTATGAGAATTAGTCACTTCGTTATTGCATACATTATCCACCGTTCCTCTCACTCCTACTGTTCCTTCACCCGCATTAATGTCACACAAAAAATGATAATCAGTTATGAATTGAAATACTCTGAAACAACTGAAAAACAAGAATGTGTTTAGAGATTCACTAAAATATCAATATTTTTCTTATATGTCTGACAATGAAAATCAATTATTAGATTAGAGGAAAGGCATAATAACTAATAAATCTATTGATATGATAGCCTACTAGTGCTGGCACTCAATGACCCGAATAGCTATTTATAATAATATATAATAACCACTGAATTGTTTGGGCCAACAGTTCCTCTACTGTAGTGGCGGAGGGACTGAAAGCAAACAATTGTTATCTTATGTGAAAAGAGTGAGAGTTATAGCGAGAGTTCATCCAAAAAATTATTAATTATTGAATGCCTTTCTCCTTTCAAACGATACTATGATTTTGATGTGAAAATGTGTGCACAAAAGGCAAAGTAGACATTGAATGCAAACTCACTATTCATTTGGTGCTTAACATCACATAAAAGAGTGAAGAAAGTTGTCAGATATTGAAGTGGTGGCCAAAACAGCACCGGTATGTATAACATATCAACGCTATTTCAGTTCAAGCCATTGTTATCACACGAAAAATTCATATTTATATTAATATTCATAACTCATTCAATGCTAAATCACTACATCCCTGTGCGAGCTCTCAGTCGAGACATAACTCCTCTTCCCATCTCTTCTTCATATCAAATATTAGATACGATTTTCTCATATATTGTTTGCAATATTTATTGTCTTCTTGTAATACAAGTTGTTTCTCAATCTTTGCCTCCACTCCACTCCCTGTCCTCTAATGCCAGAGCAGAGGATTTACTGTAGTTTTTGGTTTAGGTTTTCCTTGTTATTACATTTTTCTCCATTCTCTCTGTTTCCCTCTTTTTCTCTGCTTTTTATAAATGTTTTTCATATCATATGAAATTGTTTGTGATAGTAGGCAGGGATGAGATGTAGGGATAAGTCAGGGGAACGGGAGGAACAGACAGTATATAAGGAAAAGCATAACAAAAGAAAATCATTTAATGTTTTTGTTGGCAATCAAATGAAATTAGATTTCATACTAACTATAACTTCAAATATGATATGAAATGAGAGAGAATATGATTGCAGAGAAAAATATATTAGTTTTGCCCCTTATTTGTCGTACCCTTAGTGCTACAAATTGGGCACTCAATTGGGGTTTGAAGTCTTAATTGAAGATAAATTTTAATTTATAGATGATATGAGAATTGATAATAAAATTTAAGACTTAATAGAAATAAATCTGTTTTTGAGAGAAAAAAAAATAAAACAAAAACTCAATTCAAATATTTCTTTCACTTTGTGTTTGAAAATAAAAACTTATTTTCACTCAATTTGATTGAATTCACAGCAAATATATAAATGAGTTTTAGTTTTATCTTTGGATAACTTTTTGTGTGATTTATTTGATTAGTTTTTTTGAACGCAAAAAAAAGTTTAAAATAAATTTTTATTTTGTTTCAAATATACTCTTAAAGTGAAAGAAATAAAGGAAAAGATAGTGAACTGAAACCGATCTCTAATCTAATGACAGTGAGTGCTATCAAAACAGTTAACTGAACGGAAAAACCGTTTTTCTGATGACTAAGTTGTGTCAAAAATATGGTGATTGCAATCAAGCAAAGTAGTGTCCAATAGAGTATGACCGGAGACAAAAACACTAACCGATTGCTGCGGTCATCTCAATAGTGATACTGTTGTTTACGTTACGCTTAAGTTAATACCAATACTGAAAATGCACGTCAAATGTCCTTTCAGTTGACTTAAACCCCAAACCCAATGCAAAAAAAGGCAAATGACATACAATTTCTAATAATAGTATTCATCTGACATTCAAATAGCTGTCTATCCTCTGCTCCACTCGTCTCTCAATCTATAGACAGATATTATTATGTTTTTTATTCAAAATATAATAATTTATAATATTTTTATTGAAATCAATTTCATTTCACTCTTACTATTGAATAATAAATACATTTTGTGATTATCACTGAAAACGAAAATCCAATTTTCTATACCATTCCCTCTGAGCTGTGAATACATTTATCAAATCATTATTATATTTGCTATAAATTAATAGACATTTGTTGTTGTGTTTGAAGTTATTATTATTTGTTGTATTAAATGAGAGGAGAATTGCATTTATTCTGATTATTTTTCTACTTGAGATAACATTGGTAATAAATTGGTGAACACTTTGATTCTTTCCCCTTAAATTCAAATAAATTATATTTTTATTCAAACATTTATTTTTCACAAAAGTTCATAAACTGATCGATCGGTTGAAGAGATTCCTTAGATTTTAATATAGTTTACATTTAACTGTGTTTATGATTAATGTTTGCATTTTTTCCCCTCATTTTTACATAACATATGAATTGAAGGAGAGGTTAGGTTCACTGTCGAGAGAGAGAGAGAGAGAGAGAGAGAGAGAGAGAAAGAGAGAGAGAGAGAGAGAG
>JAQGAT010002005.1:0-10404 GCA_034687845.1 Pantelozetes paolii | reverse complement strand
TTAAATCACTTTTTGAATAATTGTAAAAATATTTTCAAACAATGTTTACAACAAAAGCACTGATTGTTGTGTTTTTTCATTCAAATCCACTTTCAATTGAATTTTATTTAAAAAACCCAACAATTGTTTCAATAGTTTTCAACACAAAAATTATATTTCAATTGTTTCACAAAATACTGAAAATGTTTTTCAAATGAATTTCAAGTTTTTAAACAATTGTTTTGTGTTTTACTATTCAATGAAAAAGTATTGTTAAAAAAGTCAACAAATATTTGAGAAATAAATGAAACGTTTTATACAATTCTGAACTCAATATTCAAAACAACAGTAAATATAAATAATTAATTGCAATAAAAATGACAATAGTTTTGGGTTTTAATGATATTTAATGCGAAAAAATCGCAACAAATATTAGATTTTTATTCAAATATTGAAAGCATTTTGAAATCACACCGAAGTCTAAGCAAATGTATCGTAAGATCTCTTATACATTAGGTGCGACCTATAACTTAGATTTTACGGTATTCTTAGTGATGTGATAATCCCTGGTCTTTGCGTATTCGCCGGCATTCATATACCTAACCAAAGGAAGTGAACTAATGGTGGACATCATCTCTCGGATCAAGGGATCAGATGGAGGTAAGTATCCGCTGCGGAAGCGATTCTGAATTGCTTGATATCTGGGCTCAAAATACTGGAATCTCTCAACTAATATGACATCGGACCCAATGGAACTAATATGACCAAAGATACGATGAACTTGATAATCCTGAGTATTTAGTTTCCTTTTACACCATACTCTGTAATTGTACATGATAAGAGCATAATAATCGTTCCCATTTGAGCCGGATTCTGATCCTGGTGCTACTATTTGCTCTGAATCTGGTGGTGGAATCTTCACGAAGACATTCCAGTGGTCAATGAGATAACTACTCTCCGCCCCAAACAAGGATACGCCAGACATTGATAACAGGAATTCACAGTTGAGTTCTTCAGACCTATATTTCACGCAATCGTTAATGTCTTTCAATTGCATCACTTGACGGAATGGTGGCTCAAATTCACTGCCAGACATCCGGAAATCGTTACGAAATTGATAACAATTGATCAAGGTGGGATAAGCAGATGGATCGATAAGGAATAGGTGTGCGGTCCTCCAATTTAAGAGTTCACTTTCAACCCCTTCACGATAAATGTTAACCGCATTAACCCCTTCACCCATAATCACCAGATATGGCACGTATGGTATGAAATGACCTTCTCGTTTATGGATGTGGTGTTCAATATCTGGGTTCTCATGATCTGTGTCCTCTGCCGTGTTAAGCTTCTTTAATATATCCTTCCCTTCAAATACAAGATATGTTGACTCTGTTAGTAGTGATGCAAATGAGGGCTCAGTAGTCAACACCTCATTCACAACAAAGAGACCATTCTTTGAGACCAAAAGTCCAAACCTAGAAATGAAGGGCTCTTTTGGGGCTTTCCTTACGCCGTCATTGGAATCCAGAACTGAACCATCGTCTGAGTCATCGGAATCGGAATCCAGTCCTGTAAACGTGTAATCCGGAACAGGTTGTGGATCAACGAATACATCCATAGACAAGGAATCTTCATTTGAGACATCCATTGATGAATCTTCTGGGCCATCGTCTGGGCCACCGTCTGGGCCACCGTCTGGGCCACCGTCTGGGCCATCGTCTGGGCCATCGTCTGGGCCTTTGTCTGGGCCTTTGTCTGGGCCATAGTCTGAGCCACCGTTTGGACCATCGCTCGGGCCATCATCTGGGCTATTTGTGCCTGGCCAAAAACTGGTGCCCACAATACTTTCGTCATCGGATTCCATATCTGGAAGCGTGTCATCCGGTGATGGACTGAAGAATATATCCATAGACAGAGAATCTACAGTTGATTTATATGACTGTCCGGCATAGACACCAATATATGGATACTCCGGATAACCAAATATAGGCCTCTGTATAGCACGAGAAATATACCCCAACTTATTGGTCTGACCACCGGTGCTATAGTAGCAGAGTATGTGTGCATTCATTGTCGTGACCTTTACATTATGTCTTCTATGAAGCATTGGTAGAGCTATTGTTCTCTCCACTGCATTGTCAACGCCTTCCTCATTGGCTACCAGTGCTAAACACACTTTCTCTCTGTAGTCCTGACCGTATGTATCAGAGACTTCGATCTTATGTTGAAACTGATTGTTTGCCAATCCTGTGAGAGAGCGCCGACATATCACTGGGAATATAGTATTTGTATATTCAGGTCCGGTGTCTATCCATGTGCTGATGTCTGGGTAAGTGATTATATGGAAAATCCCGTCCAATTCAGTCCATACAATGAGTCGACAGCTTTGGGCGCTTCCATACCATAATTGTTGTGCATTTGGATCTTTGGGCTGACCCTCAATCCTCTTTTCCTTCCGATACTGGATATCATCGAATGCCTTCTTAATTCTCTTAACGTCTCTCCAATCGGGTTCTATGGGATCACCCGGTAGTGGCGGGTCATTAACATTGATCATGAATTGACTCTCATCTGAAGGCGCTTTAGTCAACCCCTTATAATCATAATCCCTGGCCATATAGATCTTGCCCCTAAACTTCCACTCACGGACATTCGTATACTTTCTCTTGCCTTTATCTACCGGTGCCGCCGGTATTTTAAATTCCGGTTCATTTTGTTTTTTCACTTCCTCTTCCCGTCTCTTCTTTTCCTCTTCCCGTCTCTTCGTCTGTTCCGCCGCTTCAACCGCTGCTTCAAAATCATATCCCTTTAGATCTTTAGCGGATTTCTGCCATTCACTGCTTCCATATACCGGTGCCACGACTGCGGGTATGTCTTCATAGGACTTGTTTTTCTGCCATTGTTTCCAACCTTCAGATCCGCACAACAGTATTCCCTGTCCTCTAATGTCTTCTTCTGGATTACCACTGATATGACCTTCAAGTGTATCACTCTTTGTACGCCTAACCAGGTTTTCATAGCTGAGGAACAGGGGTTTCATAATCAGATCACTTTCTTTTCGTACTACTGGCACAGGAATAAACGGTGTAAAATCTACCGGATCATCATATGAAGCATCCGGCAAATGCGACCATGGTCCTGCTTGTGCTTCTTTCTTCATGCCCTCCATTCCTCCCATTCCTTTCATTTCCTCCATTTCTTCCTTCTTCTCCTCGAAATCCATTTTATTCTTCAATTTTATCCAAAATTTAAATCACTTTTTGAATAATTGTAAAAATATTTTCAAACAATGTTTACAACAAAAGCACTGATTGTTGTGTTTTTTTTCATTCAAATCCACTTTCAATTGAATTTTATTTCAAAAACCCAACAATTGTTTCAATAGTTTTCAACACAAAAACTACATTTCAATTGTTTCGCACAAAAACAAAGTGTTTTTTAAATGAATGACAAGTTTTTATACAATTCTGAACTCAATATTCAAAACAACAGTAAATAATTAATTGCAATACAAATGACAATAGTTTTGGGTTTTAATGATATTTATTGTGAAAAAATCGCAACAAATATTAGATTTTCATTCAATGATTGAAAGCATTTTGAAATCACACCGAAGTCTAAGCAAATGTTATCCCATCTCTTCTGATGTGATAATCCCTGGTCTTTGCGTATTGGCCGGCATTTATATACGCATCAAAAGGGAGTGAACTGATGGCTGTCATCGTATCCCGGATGACACGGCCGCGTACGGCGGCTTTGAATCGTTGCTGAATTTTTATAAACCTGGGCTCAAAATACCTGAACCTCTCCACTGATATGACATCCGATCCGAAGGGATTGTCACTGCGATAATCCTGACAAATTGTGAAAACCTGGTCATTTTCACAATCTTTCCACAATATCTTGTGATTAACCTTGAGCAAAACATAATAATCGTTCATATCTGATCCAGACTGTGATCCAGGTGATAATTCTGGCTCAACTGGAAGCGCTGGATCTGATGGTGGAATCTTCACAAATACATTCCAACAGTCAGAAAACGCTCTCCCGTTTGGCGCAAACCAGGATAACCAGGATAACGAGAATAAAAGTTCACAGTTGAGTTCATTAAACCTATATTTCACGCAATCGTTAATGTCTTTCAATTGCATCACTTGACGGAACGGCACTTTAAATCCAATGCCAAACATCCGGAAGTCGTTGTGAAATTGAAGCCAATTGAACATGGTGGGATACTCACATGGATTGGCCTGGAATAGGGTTGCGGTTTTATAATCTAATTGTTCACTTTCAGTGCCCTCACGATAAATGTTGACCGCATTAACCCCTTCACCCATAATCACCAGACATGGCACATATGGCACTGTTTGAGCTAGTACATCATGGGTGTAGTAGTCAATACAGGGATTATCAATGTCTGAGTCATCGGTCGTGTAATCCTTATTGAAATTAGCATTTCCTTCAAATATAAGAAATGTTGACTCTCTTAGCAGTGATGCAAATGAGGGCTCAGTAGTCAACACCTCATTCACAACAAAGAGACCGCTCTTTGAGACCAAATATCCAAACCTAGTAATGAAGCGCTCTTTTGGGGATTTCCTTAACCAGTCCTCGGAATCCAGATCTAATCCATCGTCTGATCCATCGTCTGAGCCATAGTCTAATCCATCGTCTAATCCATCGTCTGAGCCATCGTCTGATCCATCGTCTGAGCCATCGTCTGATCCATCGTCACTACCTGTGCCCACAAAGGTATAAAAGGGTTCACAATTGACGTAAAACTGGTGTTGATATTCCGGATCCCATAGTATATCATAAGACACACAATTGTCAGATGCTTTGAATGACTGTCCGGCGAAGAGTCCAATCACTGAATAATCCGAGTGCTCGACGTCAAAGAACATCGGCCTCTGAAGAGTGCGACGAATATACCCCAACCTTTTGGTCTGACCACCGGTGCAATAGAAGCAGAGTATGCGTGCATTCTTTGTCGTGACCTTTACTTTGTGTATCATATGAACTATTGGCACAGCTATTGTTCTCTCCACTGCATTGTCAACCCCTTCCTCATTGGCTACCAGTGCTAAACACACTTTCTCTCTGTAGTCCTGATCGTATGTATCTGAGGGCTCGATCTTATGTTGAAACTGATTGTTTGCCAATACTGTGGGAGAGCGCCGACATATCACTGGGAATATGGTATTTGTATATTCAGGTCCGCTGTCTATCCAACCAGTGATGTCTGGGTAAGTGATTATATGGAAACTCCCGTCCCATTCGGTCCATACAATGAGTCGACAGCTTTGGGCGCTTCCATACCATAATAGTTGGGCATTTGGGTCAGTGGGCTGATCCTGAATCTCCCTTTCCCTCCGATATTGAATTTTATCAAATTCTCTCTTAATTCTCTTAACGTCTCTCCAATCGGGTTCTATGGGATCACCCGGTAGTGGCGGGTCATTAACATTGATCATGAATTGACTCTCATCTGAAGGCGCTTTAGTCAACCCCTTATAATCATAATCCCTGGCCATATAGATCTTGCCCCTAAACTTCCACTCACGGACATTCGTATACTTTCTCTTGCCTTTATCTACCGGTGCCGCCGGTATTTTAAATTCCGGTTCATTTTGTTTTTTCACTTCCTCTTCCCGTCTCTTCTTTTCCTCTTCCCGTCTCTTCGTCTGTTCCGCCGCTTCAACCGCTGCTTCAAAATCATATCCCTTTAGATCTTTAGCGGATTTCTGCCATTCACTGCTTCCATATACCGGTGCCACGACTGCGGGTATGTCTTCATAGGACTTGTTTTTCTGCCATTGTTTCCAACCTTCAGATCCGCACAACAGTATTCCCTGTCCTCTAATGTCTTCTTCTGGATTACCACTGATATGACCTTCAAGTGTATCACTCTTTGTACGCCTAACCAGGTTTTCATAGCTGAGGAACAGGGGTTTCATAATCAGATCACTTTCTTTTCGTACTACTGGCACAGGAATAAACGGTGTAAAATCTACCGGATCATCATATGAAGCATCCGGCAAATGCGACCATGGTCCTGCTTGTGCTTCTTTCTTCATGCCCTCCATTCCTCCCATTCCTTTCATTTCCTCCATTTCTTCCTTCTTCTCCTCGAAATCCATTTTATTCTTCAATTTTATCCAAAATTTAAATCACTTTTTGAATAATTGTAAAAATATTTTCAAACAATGTTTACAACAAAAGCACTGATTGTTGTGTTTTTTCATTCAAATCCACTTTCAATTGAATTTTATTTCAAAACCCAACAATTGTTTCAATAGTTTTCAACAAAAAAATTACATTTTAATTGTTTCACAAAAAAACTGAAATTGTTTTTCAAATAAATGACAAATTTTGTTACTATTGTGTCTAAAAATTGACTACAAATTAAATACCATTAATTAAAATTAATTAATGAGCAAGCACGATTTTATATGTAAGATTCTTGATTATTTATGCCCTGATCATCAATTTTGTGATCAATGAATGGTACGGAAGGGTATATACTGTATGTGCCGATTCCTTGATATCACACTATAAGCGCTTTCTTTGCTGTTTATCTTCACATGTTATAAAAGTATCCAATCCTTCCTAATAAAAATTTTAATGCCTGGCTAAAGGCTGGGCCGGTATTATAGCACCAGTGAAATCAGACAAACCATTGCATTGTTTCACACAATACGTGCAGTACTTCTGTGTTTATGTAATGTTTTCTACTTCTCTTCAATAATCACATGACTTGTCATTGAATGTAAACATTTTAACATTCATTGAATTCTTCACTTGTTTTCCCAATTGAGTTACATTGAATATTTTAAATAATCTAGGTGAGACGACAATTAGGTATAAATCAATGCTTTAGTCTACCTAGGTTAAAGTTTAATAGAGTATATGATAAGTGAATATTAGTTTTAAATATATTCTATCATTCATTGAATAAAACAATAAAAACTGAAATTTGAAATTCATTTACAAATAAGTACTGAAAGTTCACTGATAACTGTTTATTCAACTCCAAAACCAGTGCTTTTCAATTGTAATAAAGATTTATATGATTTCAACAAATGCTTTAAAACTACACTAAACTATGAAATCAATTAAAAGTTTAATAAATTTTGATAAAAACAGATAAAAGCCATTCATTTCATTGATATAACAGCTCTTAAAGTCTCAAAACAATTAAAAGTGAGTGAAATTAAAGACTTGCGTAATGAGAGTGAAACAAGTGATGAAACATTGAATGACATTGGATATAAAAATAGTTTTTAATGAAACTCTGATCCAATTTTAACACATATTTACTTCACATCACTAACACATATGTCTGAAAACAACTTCGCTATCAATTTATATCAAATATTTTGCGTTCAATTGAGTGTCAATTCATTGCTTTTATAGGCTTTTATTGCACTCAATATTGTTTATCACTTTTTCATTACTCCTTTATTTAATCAAATATTTTTGCAGCAAATAATCACTTTTATTGTCAAACACTATATGTGTCTCAACACTCCGACGATTACATTGGCAGACAGCTATTCTGGTGGACCTGTCACCTGTCAAACATGGATCAGGAACAACTGATTAAGAAGCCTTCTAAATATGACCGTGTTAACTTTTTTAATAAAGCCTATTGCCTGTGAGTAAACCCCAAATCAATTGAGAGATTGTTTTTTAAACAACAAATTATACAATCATTTTCAGTTGGATTTATTCCGTGTTTATTCGGGGTCTTAAGAAAGACATTGAAATTGAAGATCTGTACAAATGTCCCGTCACCGATGAATCTGAACCACTAGTGCTTAAATTAGAGGAGTATTAATTGAAAGACGAGAAAAATTATTGATTTATTTTGACAGCAATTTATTTATTTGATAAGTAATTGGAACAAGGAGTTGAGAAAAAAATCACCAAGCTTCTTGAGAGCAACGCTAAAGACATTCTCACTGCAAATGTTACCCTCGTTTATGCTCTTCCTCTTCGAGGTATTCATCAAAAATACATTTCATTTATGCATTAACTGATATAAAACTCCTGTAAATGTGATGAAAGATAAGATTAGTTTATATTAGTTTCAAATTAATGGCTTTTATGTCAACTCCGGTCACAACTGGTTATCTAATATTTACAATACATAGGAATGTTGTCTAAAAAACCTACAGCCCGTTATGCTCGGGTATGTCATCCGCTTTTTCGCTGAGCCGGACAAACGTGACTTCTCTGAAGCCTGTTATTACGCGGCCGGCGTTGTGGTCGCTTCGCTGATGTACATGATGTGCCACCACCCGGCCTGTCTCATGGCTGTCCGCGTGGCCACCAAGTGCCGGGTCACGTGGTGTACAATAATGTATAAAAAGGTGATTTTAGTTTCAAAATATCCTCTCATTTAAACAATTAATTAATTATCAACTGATTGATAGGCACTTAAACTAAAGCCCTCGGCGTTTGGAAAGACAACTGTCGGTCAGATACTGAACCTGATGTCAAACGACGTCTCGAGATTTGATGAGGTATTTGTCAAATCATTAAACACTATATAAAAACAACTTTGAAGTGAAGCCTAAGAGTAAAGACTACCGAAGTGTTCAATACCTATCCATAGCTCTGTATAACCGGATCCTATATATTTGTGGCGCCCATCCAGACGGTCATCGGTCTGTACATCTGTTGGACATACATGGGTTCGGTGTGTCTCATAGGGTTGGCTATACTGTTGTTGTTTATACCGTTTAATATACTTATTGGACGACTGTTTCTGAAGATTAGGTACAAATCAATCATTAATTTTCAATCATTTAATGAAAAAATTCATTATTTTTTTGTCTCATTTCAAACACTCAGAACAAAAGTGACCCAACTCTCGGACACAAGGATTAGATTGATGAATGAAATCATTAAGGGAATGGCAGTCATCAAGATGTACGCCTGGGAGCGGCACTTCTCTAAACTGATATCTGAGGCCCGGAGGTTGGCATTCATACTATTATAGCCTATTATTAATTTCAATGATTTCATCTTGATGATAATTACAGAAAAGAAATGTCCAAGATTAGAGAAGCGACACTATTAAGGGCACTGAACATCTCTATCTCTATAATCTCGGGTCGGGTTATACTCTTCACTATATTTATTACTTATGTCCTTTTGGACAATGACTTGAGGGCTGAGCCTGTCTTCGTGACGATGTCTGTATTTATGACACTCCGGCACACAATGACATGGCTTTTCCCCAACTCTATAGCGCTGAGTGCAGAGGTGTTTGTCTCCTGTAGACGAGTGCAGGTAATCATTGATCTGATTATTGTTTGCCTAATATTTTGATACAATTTTTGATATGATTTCAGAGATTTTTATTATTAGAAGAAATTGAAGACAAAAAACTTGAATTCAATGACAATAACAACGAAAAGACTAAACATTTTGATACAAACCTGGGTATGAATGGTATGTCTGTTATCCAAGAATCAGAATTAGAAGACATCAGAAGTAATAATACTATTGTTGTCGAAGACATGAGTGCGGAATGGAATTCTGTGAGACAACTGTCCTTTCATTCATAACAAGATAACTTTTATTATATATTTATTACTATTCTCTAAAGGAGTCCGAAAATCAGACTTTAAAAGGCATTTCCTTAACTGTAAAACCGGGTGAGCTGTTGGCTGTCATTGGACCGGTAGGTTCGGGAAAGGTATGTAAATCTAAATCAATGGAAAGATAGCGAAAAATAATTATCATGTATTTAGAGCTCATTTTTAATGTCTTTAATGAATGAAATCCAAGTGACCAGTGGTTCAGTGCAAGTGGACGGTAGTATAGCTTATGCCTCTCAAGAGAGCTGGTCTTTCAACTCAAGTATTTTACAAAACATCACTTTTGGCAAACTTTATGACTCAAAGAAGTGGCGGGAAGTGATATCTGTCTGTGCGATGACAAGGGATCTAAAATTGTTTCCGTTTGGAGAGAAAACATTAGTCGGAGAGAGAGGGGTGTCGTTGAGTGGGGGACAGAAGGCCAGGATCACATTGGCTCGGTTTGTACCATATATACCAGTATTGAATCAATTGATTGATTAAAACATTTGCATACATTTCAGAGCACTCTATAACGACGCCGACATCTACTTATTGGACGACCCGTTGAGTGCTGTCGACACTGAAGTGGCGAAACATATATTTGAAAAGTAAATGACATTTGAATTGAAAAATACAATAAACTATGAAATTGCTATCAAAACAGATGTATAACAGAGTATTTGAGGTCAAAAACAGTAGTGTTAGTGACACATCAGATCCAGTTCATTAAAAAGGCCACCAAGATACTTGTGCTCAAAGAGGGCCGACCCCTGGCTTTGGGATCGTATGAAGAGTTGTCTAATAAAGGCATTGATTTTATGTCTTTAATAAA
>JAQGAT010002004.1:0-10410 GCA_034687845.1 Pantelozetes paolii | reverse complement strand
AGAGAGAGAGAGAGAGAGAGATTTAATGCATTTATAAGATCTAATATTATATCCATGTGTTAAGTGTAATGTCTTTTCTCATGGAAGAAATGATTTTATTTTTGTTGCTTTCACTTCCATTTTATTATTTGATATAAAAATTAGCCAAAACGCACACAAAATATCTGTTAATAATCATAAGTATAAGAAACAAAACAAAAACATTTAATCCATTTCATGAATATTGTGATTCAGTTATTGAATACTCAGGATCAAAGTTAATCGATCTATTCACTATATTATTGATATTATTCACAATTGTTTCATAAATTAAATAACAAATTAAGCCTTTATTTATAGTATCAAACATTCATTCATTTAAACCCTATATTGAAGATCCAACCCCAAAATATTGCGGCAGTAATAGTGATCACAAACTATTTTCAATAGTTTAACAAAAATAAGGATTTATAAGAAAATGCATTAAAAGTAAAATTGAAAAAACGTTTTATTGAATTATATATTCAATAATTGTATTGAATATTCAAAAGTATTTCTCAAATGTTAACTCAATTGTAAAGTAAAAAATTTACAACATTTTAAAAGTCAAATATTGAAAACGGATTCATAAGAACCGGAAAATTAGTTTTTAACAAAATAAAAAAAACTTCAATTCAATTATCAAATGAAGTGATTATCGGTTGAAATGAAAGGAAATTTATTATCAATTCCTTTAATAATTAATAAAACTTTTTACCAATTTTTTGTTCATTTAATTGTATTATTGAAAAGTGGTTTAAATATTGAACTGATTTTTTTTTGTTTTATCATTTTTCTTGTGAACAGAATATTAAGTTTTGAAACAAAAGTTTTGTAACAAAACCTATTCATTCGTTTCGGAAATGAATATTTGATTACAAATTACATTAAATATAATTTTACTTATGATAAAAACTTAATCTGTTTTTATGACTTAACTTATATAATACATACACAGAGTTGGCGGAAGCGGTGGGCAGTTAAAACCAAAGATTATATAAATGACACTCAAATACAAGTCAAATGAAAATATTTGTTGAATTTTGAGTACTCATTGAAAAGAGAATAATAAAATCTATTTTAAGGGGTTTGAACTAAAAAGGGTTATAGTTTCAGTAAATGATAAGATATCCTGTGACAAATCAAATATGACAATCAATGAGATTTTATTTACCATTAATTGAAAAATATTGAGTTTCTTAATACTGTATTCATTGTATCTTTTTACTAACAATAATAAGCAGATTTATTAATACCTTGGTCAACCCAATTATAGTAGAAATCTCATCATTATATCCCAATTAAAATGATATGTGATTTATATTTTCAAATCAAAACACACTTTAAAACAAATGACATATAATATTGTTTAGACCTTTCGTTAAAATTCATTACTAATGAGAGGTGTAGTATGTTTTTGATACTATTCAGGTTTTCATTTAAAATAATAATAGAAATCCCCCTTAGCTTAAGGGGGTGAATCAAAAACAGAAGACTATTATTTTGATAAATAATGTATTATTTAAGAACAAAATTGATGCACAAAATCGCAAACAATATATTAATTATAGTGTCAATCGATTGACACAAAGATTGATTGAAAATGATATCATCTTTTCATATCAGAGATCATATACAGAGATCGCATCCCATATCAGAAGCACTTTACTGTTGAGTACTTATAGACAGTGTTTACGAGAAAAGTTGTAAATATTTAATACTTTCTGTGAAAATAATTGTTTATATTTTGCTGTTTATCAATGAAAACAATTTATTCTTAGATTTGTTTCAATTCAATGATTATCTCTAATAACCACTTATTGTAACACAAAATTAAAGACAAAATGCTTTTCAGTGTTTATTAATTCAATGGACAGTTGGATAAATTGAGTGCACATTCAATCAAATACAGCGTTTCGTTTCATTTAAGTGGTTATTCGTATAACTTATTACCCCCTTCACAGATCATTGACTAAAATGCCCCCTTTTGTGTCAATATATGAGTAGTTGGCTTGTAATTAACTGTGAAAAGCGATCAAACAATAAGTTAACCTTGTTTAAATAAATTAAGTGACCAAGTCACCTATATTTTCTTTCAGCATAAAAATAGTTGAATTAATTTTTAAATAATTAACATAAAGTCTTCAGAAAATTGTTAAGGATTTGATGAAAACCTCTTAAACTATGCCAATTATTATCCTCCCTGTGCTTGAGATGAAATTTATTTTGCCTTGATTGAGTAGTCATTAATCAAAATACAGTGTATTTATGGCTATTTAAGCAGTCATTCAATTCTTGCAAGAATACTGAAGTAGTTATTATGAAAGGCCACAAAAGTTTAGTAGAGATTATAGCCATTAAAATGACTAATAATGTTTGATATTTTAATCAAGATTTATATATGGAGACAATCGTCCCTGATTAAGTCAGTCACAACTATTCAAATAAGTGAACAAAGTCATTTATATTGAAAATGTTTATCTTTTTCATAGGATTAAATGAGTAATGTATAAACAGACGACTAATTAATTCAATGGTAACACATGTTTGTTGAATAAAATTTAGTGTAAAATTGATTTTCATTTAACTTAGCAGTGTATTTTATTAAATTGTAATGACCTTTGGCATTTATTTTTATAGTCTATTGATTAAGAAGAAAAGAAAAAAATGATTAATTTTATCATCAGATGTGATGTTAGGCTATATTGCAGTGAAATTGCAATTATGTTAAACATTAAAGCAATTTATGGACAAAAAAGGCTGAATTCAAAACAATTTATTAATAATAGCTGTCATTCATGTCATGTTTGCGATGCAATCAGTATTTTATTTAAGAATTTCCGACATTTAATCAAATAATAGAAAAATCAAGTGAAGCCTTGTCTACCTTTCCTCACAATTTAGGGTTTCACCACATCTATTTCAGTGAAGAAATTTCATTTATTCATCAATGAAATTGAAAATCCAATGAATAATTGATTATTAAATAGACTTTTATTATATTAAAAATATTTTATTCATAATCCAGGGATAGTTTAAGACTAATACCAAAAGCTTAATGAGTTTCAAAGTAATAAAATATTTTGAGATATGTTTTAAAGTTTACTTCAAATGATAAGATATTATTTAATGATATATAAATAATATTAAACTATTTCTGAATATTTTAAAAATATAGTCACAAATGGTATTTATTTCATATATTTTCTAAGAAGTGATGATTATTTTCAAACAATGGTTTTATTTCATTAATATTTATTGAATTTTGCAATCGTTTGAAATAACAATTATTCAATGCCTCTGTAAAACTTAAGACAAGTTTTGTGAAACCCTTTGAGAATTTAAACATTTGTTTTAATGAACGCCGAAACCAAATGAATGAATAAAATACTGGGTCTTTTTGGGTTCATTATTATTTCAAACATCTGCCATCAAATCCGTAATTAAAGTGGGATTTAATCTTATGTTATATTTCATGCAAATAAGCGATTCTTGAGATAAATATCTATTTTTAATAAAATTACTCAACAAATCAATGCTGAACTCAAACATTTTCAACACAACTGGAGATGAATTGAAACAAACATTTCATTTAATTTAATGATAAATAAAATGTAATAAAATTATGAAATAAAAGTAATATTGAAAAAAAAGTTTTTACTCAAAGATTAAACTTATTATTGAATTATTATTTTATTTTTTGTTAACTTTTCTTACATTTCATTGTATTTTATGTATTTAATAAAATTTTCTCATTGAAAGGTTGGATATATAGACATCTTTTGTGAAATTTCATCTCAACTATTCCCTGAAGAATATCCCCCTTTCTATTGGAGAGTCGGCTGAAAATAAAGGTAAGAAATCGTTGATTAGTTATTTTCTATATTCAATTAAACCCCTGATGTATAGGACAACAAATTAACTCAAAGTGTACCGCCTTTTTAAAAACTAATGATTTTTTATATCAATATTTGAGTGAAATTTCATATAAAAAGTAAATTAAATTATATTTCAATATTTGAAAAGCATATTTAATCCAATAGTTTTGACTCAACTTTCATATTTTAAAAATTAAATCAATTTCACAATAATTTAAGTAATATTTCACTGCTTTATAAATTAATAATCATTTTTAAACTAATTATACACTAATTAAACGAAAATATTATAATATATGTAAACAAATGTAATTAATTGACAAAAGTCTAAACTAATTGTTCTAGAAACTAATTTAATTTCTCCCCTTAATCTAATACCCCTTAAACGAGACGAATAGTGTTTTATTAAAAGATAATTGCATTCAGTTTTGTTGTCTTACATTTCATCGATTGTCTGGGAAGTCGTGGTTTGGATTCAATTCAAAGCATTAGTCAAACACAGCAAACAGTATAAGAGTCTAAGTATTGGCTCATTGTTTAACAAAACTGTTAATTCAGTGCTAAATGTCTGACAGAATCCGAAGAATAATTAAAAATATCTGAAAATAAGTCAAAGAATCGTTTGTTTAGTCTTTGATCTCTGGATAAGAGACAATCAATTGTTAGCCAGTAATGAGTTTTAGGTTTGGGTGGTATTATCCAAATTAAAAATAATTTGTTATTTGATATGATTTATAAATTTAATTATTAAACATAAAGAGTATCCAAAAACTGTTCCCCAAATGAGTATAAAATCAATTTTTTATTTGAAGTAAATATTATTTGTTTTATTAAAGAGAGAAAAGACTTTAAGAAAAGTTGAAAATATTTTTTTTTGTGAAATCTGTAAACAAAATGTGAAAACGAAAAATAAAAAACTTTTGTTTCAAACAAACATACTTTACTTTAAAACGCATTGAAATCAGATCTTGGATTCAAGTGTTGACAGAATATCAACGAAAGGTTATCTGAAAAAGCAAAAAACAAGAGCTAATGTGCAAACAGTATAAATGTTTTAACAAATATTTATTGATTTATTCATTTATTTCAAAAATTTAAAGCTATGTTTGCGATCCGCTTTGAAAAACAACAGAAACATCTATGAAATCCTAAACATTATTAGTATTTGAAAACATTTATTCATCTATTGTTTGCATTAATTCCTTAATAAATGTCAAATTCATAGTAAAATATTTGTTTGATTTTTATATTCAAAGAGTTTTGAAAATCTAATAAATGTTTCGTTGAATGAAATGAAGTATAAGTTTATTTAAGTATTATTATTATGTGAACAAAAAATATTTTAATAAATATTTCATTTAAGTTATGAATAAAACATAAGTTAAGAGAAAACTCGTCAAACAATTTCTGTAAAACAACAAAAACATTGAATAATAGATAGGAATTGAAATCTTTTTTTCTGATTTGATTGAAGACAAGCAAAAACTATTGTCAAATATATTTATTCATACAAATCATAGCAAACATTGAGTTAAATAAAACAGAGTTTTAGATGCTATTCAAGAGATTTTACATTAATTTCAATGTTTAGTAATTCAATAAATGATTAAATCTGTTGAGTAATAGTGTTTTTCAAATCACATTATTTTGATTAAGATATTAATTGAATCAAAAACTAATATAAACTAAAATCGACTGTATATTAATGAAAGTGCAGAAAAACACTGAACAGTAAATGTAAGTGAAGTCATAAGAAATCATTGAAAAAACAACTCAAAGCAAAGCATTGCATAAAATTTCAGTTTCATTAACTTTTTTCACATCAAAACCCCCTTTAAGATAAGATGTCCTATAATGGGATACTTTTGTTTAAAAGGACATCAAATAAGAGATAAATATTGATTTAAGTATAAAATATCAATCAATAAATCATTTCATATAAACATTAGAATTGAAACACAAAAATAAATTGAGAATTATTTCAGTGAAATGATCCGTAAATGACATCAAATGACATCAAATAAAATACCTTTTTTGCATATGCTATACAAGAATACAATTATTTGAATGTATTTTACGCTATATTAGAGAAAACATTGAAACAATCGTTAAATCAAATTATTTTGATAAATGTTTGCTTTGAGTTAAATAATTGCAATCATTATATAAATCACAATAACGGATATTAATGCTATTTATTTGCTATAAAGGTATAAACAACTTGTGAGGAAAGCCCTGTCAGGCTATACCGTATGTCTTCTTAACCCAACAAACTTTTAACTCTTCAATGAAATTTTTTATTTAATGTTTTATGACATTTTGTCTTAAGTTTTCATTTAAAGCCAACATTTATTTTGCGTGTGTTTTATCAATGAAAGTGTTGTCTCACAAAAACAGGAGATAAACTCTATTTACAGTTAGTTTAGCACAAAGTGATACAACACTTAGAGTACACTCTCATTGAAGTACAGAGAGTATAGAAAGTCTATTATAAGACCTCAGTTAAGGAAAGGATAAATAATTTTGAAATTCAAACAATGATTTAAACGACAAAAACATAAAATAAATATTTGTTTTAAAAAAATATTAAATTTTTCTTTTCCAATACTTCAATCATAATAATAACAATAGAAATGAATGATTGTTTTCATCCTTATTATTGACAATATATTCATTGAAACCCTTTAATGCTTTTCTTTGCACTGATATACTGTCCAATAAGTTATGAGAAAGAGCTGTGAATTGAGTTCAATTGAGGAGGAATTGGATGAAGAGATTGATGATAATAACAGACACAAGAATTGTCTACAATTCCTATTACTAGTTAATGAACAGTCGTTTCCCTTTGAGATATTCTTGCAAACTCTAGCAGAGAATAGTCAGATAAGTGATTCCCAAGGGGGTCAACAGTGTAAAAGCGTGGGGATTGGACACCATTGAATAGGTATTAACCTGATTATTAAATGTGATAGATCAAGTTATTGTGATTTTTATTTATTGCAAGAATTAAATGAAATATTTTTCAACACTTTATTTTTGGTTTAGTTTTCAAATCAACTTTAATGTGACTTAATATGACCTGAATTGAGTTGATTTTACATAAAAATAATTATCAAGGTACAAAGTACAATCAAAAAGAAAATCTCCATTTATGATTTAATACAATACAAAATATTTACTATAAAAATGTTGATTTAAATTAAAGTTTGCATTGAAAAACAAATTGAGTTTTATTTACAAATGTTTGCATAAATTGATGCAAAAGTGAAAACATGACTCAAATTTAAATTAAATTTATTTAATCGTTTGAATCGCAAAGAAAATTCTTAATAGACATCACATTTCACTTAAGATTTTCACAGATTTATTAAATCCTTTAATGAAATATAAACAAAAACTTTAATTATTTTAAGCAATCGTTTGAATTAAATCTCAGTTTAAATGAAAAACACTTTTCAATTCAATAGTTAATGTCTTTTATTGAAACCTTTGAAACTGAGGCTATAATTAAAATATATGTTTTGAATTCATTGAACAATATTTAAGTGAAAATACTTTTAAAAACTGAACAAAAAATTTTAATTAATTTAAAGAAAATGAAATTATTTTTTATTAAAATATCCAAACATTTCATAATTTATAACAAATTGTTTCAAATGTTTTAATACAAAACATAAATGTTAAATGACTTTCAAAACATGAAATGAAATTTTCCAAAATCCAAAACATCTTTAAATGAAAGAAATGATAAAAGTGTTGACTATTACTGAAATACAAAGCACATTACGTCTGACTATATGTTATGTTCACTGAATTTTCAATGTATTGCTAACCCTATTGATGGAGATTTGGATTATTAGTCCTGAGAATAGAGAACAGAATACTCTTTATCACTCCTTTTGAATCACTTTTTCTGTAGATTTCATTTGAAAATCAGTGAATATTTCATATAATAATCTATAGCTATATAGACAGTGATGGCCAGAGAGGTGTTAACGCAAACATTTATTTGACTTAAAATCAGTCCAAATAAAGGTTTCATTTGAACAAAAAATTGAAATAAAGTAAAAGTGTTTTGTATTCTTATCGCAAGAATTGTTAAAATGACTCAATTTATATGTTTTGGTTTGTAAACGCCGTAAATACCCCTTAGAGTCTGACTATCCCTGACATGTGATAATAAATATAAACACAGAGAAAGAGATATTTATTTCGATTTTGAAAAACTCAAGTTATTTGGTCTGAGATTGAGATCATTTTCAGTTCACTTGAGTGCCAGAAATCTATGTAATAATAATGTGTTCAAACGTTAGACGAAAATAATGTCTTTTGCACTCTTACTGTATGTTATGGTACATAAGGGTCTGTCAGAATATGTCAGGGTATGTAAGGGTGTATTAGTTGTGAAAAAGATATATTTATCAATAAATTGTGAGTGAAATAAGAAAAAACAATTGAAAAATGTGAACAGAGTTTCCAGTTTTAAGTTCAAAAGAGTTTTAATACAGTATTTGATATGAATTTTTATATTATTTTCATTTTTTTGTGAAAAAAAGTTTACATTTAAACCATTTATTCGCAAAAAGTTTTCAAATAAATCTTTAAAAAAATTGATTGAAAACTCGACTGAAATGGTTTTCATTGAAAAGTTGTTGTGAAATAAATATATCAAACATTTTTTTCAGTAAAATATACTGTATAAAACTATTTATCACATCATAAACAAACCATTTTTTAATTGTTTCAACAATGATTTAATTAGAAATACCCTTGATCTTATTTATATTTAATCCATAACAAAATTAAAATCCATTATTCATATAGAAATTGAAAATAAAGTAATATTTTATAAAATAATTAATTATTTTTTAAATATCAAAACTTTTATCATTAAATCATTTCTATATAATTGTTGGATATTTTCTGGGTTTTAAACTGATGTTAAGAAAAATTGTTACCTTTTTCTCAATATTTTTCATTCATTTTCACTTTTAATAATAATTTATTTAATATGTGATTGATATTTGGTTTCACATCAATTATATCTCCAAACGTAATAGCATCAAAAGTTAGAAAGGTCATATTATTCATAATATCTTTTAATTCATGATATTTCTTGACTTAATATGCAATTTATAAACTCATTTGATCTTTCACAGTGTATCACAAACCTAAAGAAAACATGAGTTTTATTTATTTTGATGTGAAATATGAATAAAAGTGTTTATAGTTAAGTAAATAAAACACAAAATCATATGAAAAAACAAAATTGTTTTCAAAACTTATAATTAATTAGTATTTTGTTCAGAGATGACAAAAATTGTTGATTAAGTTTTAGTAAAAATGATGACTATAATTGGACCTTGGTAATGAGAATACACTTGAGAATTACCCGGAGATTGAAATCGAGTGCAAATTTATGTTTAATTTAAAATCTAATTAATTATAATTTCATTTCCAAAACTAATCCTCAAATCAATGAGTTGTGAAAAAGTGGTTAAAGTATGGGATTATTATTGTTTGTTGTAATCTTACTTGTTAGATAAATATCACCAGGTCAAATATTGTCATTAGATATTGAAACAATAATATTCATAACTATATTTTAGCAAATTTTGGTGACAGTTGTGCTCAAGTGTTGTGTTCAAGATTATAAAGTAAATGAAATCACTCCTACAATGGAATTGAATATAAACTGAACTACTGTATAAGATAATTGTATGAGGGACACTTAATGGCAAGTACAGAGTATATTACTTTGAATTTTCTTAATTTATACATGGTTAACCAACTCTTGTGATGAGTGTTGTTAAAGTGCATCATTAAGTTTATCAATGTTAGAAAATGAGATTTATCACTGAACCAAGAATCATTAATTAATCTCATTAATTGTATAGTTCCTGATCATTTTATTGTGTACTTTATAATATTTATGGTCAATCTAAATTCTGATTTATCTTGTTTATTGTTTAGTTTATATAAAACAATGAAAACGTAATTTGATTTCAATTTTAAGTATAAATACATTTTGAGATAAATATATAAAAATAAATTTATTTAAACATCAATTCAACTGAAACTGAATTAAATTGATTGAAAACAAAGTCCTTTTCAAACAATGAAACAAAATATTATTTTTTATTATTATTTACGACAATATTTATGAAATGAAATCATTTTGAAAAAATCAAAGTTTAAAAAACAAATTGAGTAGAAAATGGTGAATAATATAATAATAACCCCTTTATTACCCCCTTATTATATGGTTATAAAACTCCATTAACTTCGCTATTGTACCAGAAATTCAATATACAATTGAGTGCTTATATTACACACAATATTTCGTCTCAATCTTATATACAATCCGTTAATGAGTTTTCATTGTATGTCAAAAAATAACATAAAAATAACTTTCATAACAATCCGTACAAAGCATTAGAGTTTGAAAATAGTTTATCAGATTTCATACAAAATAATATACATTAATGCTCTCTCTCTCTCTCTCTCTCTCTCT
>JAQGAT010002003.1:0-10415 GCA_034687845.1 Pantelozetes paolii | reverse complement strand
CTCTCTCTCTCTCTCTCTCTCTCTCTCTCTCTCTCTCTCTCTCTCTCTCTCCCATTCCTCTCTCCTTCTCAGTTGGACTGTTCAGAGCTATTCTCCATTCCTTCCATTCTTTTCTTGATTACATTTCTTTGCAAAAGTACTCGAAGGCATAGCCATCAAGAATTCAAGGTAGAAGTGCCGCACCTGCTTATGCCTTCTTATGCCTTCTCTCTGTGCTCTCATCTTTAGTTTGGTTGCAAACCAGAAGTACTGTAAACTGCTTTAAAGGACCGCTCGATTATCGGCCGGAGTTATTGACGTTTTGGCTCTTTGTGTGCTTTTGCTATCTTTATATATATTACTATACTTTATATATATTATACATCCATCCCCTGTACCCCTGTATGTGTATATCCCTTTTGGTGTGTGTTTTTATGGGAGGGGATATGAGCACTGGTTTGTGTGGTCTAACGAATAAACTAAATCTTCTCTCGTATGGAGTTTTACTTCTACTTCTCAGGCAATTACTGTTAAGGCAGTTAAGACTTTCTGCTGCAACCGCACAGATAGCACACATACAGAGAGAACTCGCTTTCAATGTTTGCATCTTTCGAGTTAACATCTGATGTGATAATGACAGTGCACTTCACCGCTCGACCATTATCTTTAAATATGCCATTCTATGCCATTCCACGCAACAGCACATCCTTGTTGTCCATATTTTCATATTCAAGCAGAACTCAATTTAACGCATATAACAACACATCCCTATCCCTAAGAATATGTCTTGTTTTGCATTGAAGTGATCATTGATTTGAAAACAACAATAAGTTATAACTTAAACACAATTTTTTATTTATATTTTTCAACATCTAATCATTGATTTGTTTCACTCAAGTGATACTCAATAATAACAAAATGATTGCTATCTTTGGGAAAGACATCACTATTTGGTCACAATTTGGTCTCAATTTGATGACAATTTCCATCATTTAGTCTATTCTTCACTAATTTAGTGATTGCTTAGAGTTTTGCACAACTCATGAATGGCTTAGACATTACTGTTGACTAAGTTTTTGTTAGATTTTAAAAAATAATATTCAGAGTTGTGTTGTAATGCAGTCCTTGTGCTGCAGCTGTCCTTCAATGGCTTCATTGATACATATCCTCTTTTCGTTACTACATACGTGTGCTCTGATCCCTACCCCTCGTGTCTTGAGTCGTTTTTAAATAGGTCTCACTCTCTCCTTCTCTCTGGAGTGAGCACAGGCAGCACCAGCACCAGCAACCGGAGAACAGGAGCAAAGTCTCCCTTTTCGTGTGCCGTTCGCGTGTCACTTGTATGTAGAGTGCAATGCATTTAACAGTAGTTTTGTTAATCCAGTCCTGTATTGGACTTATTGTCGACACTATTGGCAAAAATCTGATTGCAATGCTTTGGACGGCTTTCCAATCCATTGTATGAATAAATGGCTGCAAATAATAGCAAATAATGCCCCTTTGAATGCACACGAGTACTAATGCCCCTTTGCATGCATAGTAGCAAATAATGCCCCCTTACGTAGTGGCAACTTATGCCCCCTTCCAGCTGTAAATCATAAAGGAATGCATTGTATAGAAAGTGTTAAATTGAAAATATCCTACTCTTATAGTCTACGCTTGTTTACTGCCTGTGCCATAGCCAGTGCCAAATGGACTAACAGTGCAAACGTATTGGAAAGTTATTGAAATAGAGAAACAGATGACCCCATCATAAGACCCCATCATAACTATAAGTGGCTCTCAATTTGGCATTTATTGCAAAAACGAGTTTCTTTTTATCATTCAATACCAGTCTTAGACTCAGTTGCTGAGCGCCGGTAGCGTCCATCCGTCGGTCGGTGTGTCCATCGATGCATGACCTCTCAGTGCTCCCCACCTGCCTATTGATCATCAGAGTGTTGTAGAGAGAGAGAGTGCTGTTCAGACCTTTCAGCTGTTGTTCTATACAATGAATGCAAAGAATAAGCAAAGCCTAGACTTTTGTTGTTGTTGGAGGTCCAGTGCCGAACGCTCAAAGGGGACAGGACGGTACGGCTGTCCAACTTAAGCTCAATAGGGCGAAGGTGAGCAATATGGGCGAGTGTCGGTGTGAGGGTGGTATGTGCTCTATGGTAGGTAAGTAGGGATGCCTACGACGTGCGGACACACGGCCTGTGCTCTACACTATGCACTGCTATGCAAAGGCATGCTATTATTGAATGCCAATCCCAGTTCATTTTGAATAGTTACAGATGCACTGGTCCTCTGGTGTGCACACCATTACAATAATGTTGGGCATAATATTTGTCGCACAGGCAGTTGAGGGCAGTTATGCTTAAATGTGTGCTTACTTTCTGCTCAAAAACCAAAATTCTTTCAAATCGGCACTCGAGTCAACACAAACCTAAGCGCATAGACCTAATGGAAAGGTATAGCTGTTGGCAAGCATCGACCTTGCTACTCTAATAGCAATACCAACATCTGTCAGCAGCTGAAAGTGCAATCCCTGTGCAAATCCCTGTCCAATACTTTTGCACCAAATTTGATACACAATTCAATTGTAATTATGAATTATTACCTTATTTTCAATTGCAGTCCAATTGCAGTGATTTTCAGGCAATCCATCAAACGATTGAAAACTCAATATAATTGTTGTTATTATTGCGTATATTCTTCAATGCGTTAACAGTTTGTGAGACTTTTGTCAAATACCTCTGATGTCAACCTCCCTCTCCTTCACTCTCTCACTCTCACACTCTTACCCTCTCTATGTGGGTGTGATTGTAAAGCACTGATTCTGCAAATTCTCCAATTTATGTGCATTTTATCTCAATCTACCTGTTTTTTAATAACAATCCGCTCCACCTTTCCATACCATTCCATACAGGGTTTGTGTGGTTTCCGTTTTAATGCCATTTAATTTAACTATTTTTACAATTTTAGTGCAAATTTCAAACATTGCCTCAGACTATGAGTCTGTGAGCCCATGAGAGCCGGATTCGCAGGAAATATGAGAATTCAGATAAAAATTATTATTATTTTTCTATACATTGAAAGAGTGTATCACAACCTGTAGTCCCCTCTCAATGAGGCTCTCATCCATACAATGCATAGACAAAAGTGTGTTTAACACAAGTGAGTGCCTGAACTCCAGTGGAAACCTAATTACCTGAAAGTGTGAATCGGTTTTGCATAGCATTCGTCATATTATAAACATTTGAATTGATTTTTCTCCAATAAGTTGTGAATAAAAAACATTAGAAATTGAAATTATATTGGATTTTGTTGTAATACCAGTTCAAGTATGCAATGGTGTAGTTGTGGATGTGTTGCTACCTCAGGGGCATCACCTCAGGGGCATCCGCATGCATTCGAAATGATGAGCCGCTCCCGTGTCTGCACTGGTGCTCAAAATATTGAATGCATTGCAATCTTGCAAATAACTGCACTTTCATCTTCTCACAGGAGCGATGCATACCTGTGCTATGGAAGGTACCAGTGCTTCATATAATGAGCACAGACTGCGGGAGAGAGAGAGAGAGAGAGAGAGAGAGAGAGAGAGAGAGAGAGAGAGAGTCTGATGACAGATCTGAAAGTTTTCTTTCTAATTATTTATTTATGTAGTGAACCTGGGCATTTATGTGCATTTATGTAATCCTTGTTAACTTATTCCCAGACCATTTGATGTTTTGATTCAATTTCATAAAAATCGTTGCAAAATTGAATGCAAAGCGAGTGTGGAGTGAACTGTGAAATAAAAAATAGATAATAAAATAATTGAAAACATTTCTAACGCACCGATAGTTCTCTCATGTGTTTTAATATTTTAAATATTGTTTAAGCAATTGACGTGTAGTACAGGTATTGATTGGTTTTGAGTATATACTGTTGATTAGCCCGGGGCAGGCATTCAGCCCACATTCTAACATTCCTTTGCATTGAGTTTATGGTTAGCTAATATGATACAAGTGCTGGAATTATAGTAACTGTACTTCTATTAGTAATTTTATTACCTTTTTTGCAGATCTTCGCAGAGCTTTTAAATCGGATCTTTGAGAAGGGCTGGCAATAAGCCTTACCCCACATCACAGTATATGCTCACACCTCCCAATTTCTACACTAATTGGACTTTTTGTTGGCCCGGATATCCAATTTTTTCATTGACTTCTGACCTAAAGCTGAATATCATATAAACCCATAAGAGATGCAAATAAATTGAATGAATGAACAAAATGTATGCAATGATTGAGAATTGAATGCATATTTCAATCCATATTTAAATTCATTATTCAATTCATACTTCAGTTGTATTTGATTTTAAACTCAATTTCGATAATAAGTATAAAAATAATTATATTGTTATTCATTAATACCCCGATTGAGGGCTTCCCTAAAATTTATCGGATCCCCGAAGTTGGCAGTCAAGCGTGCTTTTCATTCTACCAGAGTCTGCCTGTGCTCTACAGCGGAGAGACCCGCACAAGAGTTTAGGTCCGCAAAAGCCCTGTGCAGATCAGCGCAATCCACAATCCAAGGGCAACTTTCACGCATGTCTTTCCCTATCGGTGCGATTGTGGAACAGCTATAGCTCTGGCATTTATGTATAGATTGTTGTCGAGTGCAGAACCGCATGTTCTTCCATACGAGAGCTCATGTATATGTCGATCATTGAAACTATTCTCTATCTGTGCTCTGTTTAATAGATTTCTACTTCATTTCAATTCTCAACAGTTTTTCAATAGTTTTTAAAACTATTGATGTTTTGTTCAAAAACTAATCAATAGTTTTATTGAATGAATTTATAATCACTTAATAATCCGATGATGTCTTAAATATATTTACAGAATCTGATGGATACTAATGACGGTTATGTCATAAAAGAGTTTCCAAATCCAATGGGATTATCATTTTTATAGTTGAATGCAAAACAAGAGTCAAATCCAAACAAATCCAAAGTTTATTCAATTCTGACATAAGTTTTGATTCCAAGACAAACACAATGATTGCAAACACAAGTGACTTATCCTTTGATAATAACTCGAGTCAACAACTCATGTGTCGTCAAACAAGACATAGGAAGCGGTCAAAGCATCCCATCAGCTGTCGGTCCTCTCAAGCACTCATGCCTTCATCCGAAGAACAAACTATTCTAAGGAACGGCAAATGCATTGATAAATGTCTGACATCCCCATCAATAGTGAAAGTGAATACTAGTGCTAAATATTTGAGTTATTCCAAGACATCCAGTCTTTCCAATCGACTCTCACATTGTTTTCAGTCAATCAATAGTTGGACTTCTTATAGACCGATGTGTTATGTAATTGAGTTAATCAGTAGGTGCTGTCGGCCATGGATTAAATCAAACCGAGCTATTGGTGGTGAGTATTGAGTCTTATTTATTCTCTATAAGACATAAATCAATTGAATTTACAAATCATATGCATATGTATTGATTGCACTGCAATAGCACACATAGCACACACACATTGCACAGTGCCTTATGCTGTAGACAGGCTGCCCGAGCACTGAATTGCATTGTGTATTGTGCAATGTATTGCAACCTCACGCGTCGCCTTCACTACTAGACAGGTATAAATCCAATATCGCTTATTGCAGAGGCAGAGCACAGGCAGAGCATAGGCAGAGCACAGGTATACAGAGTATATTCAGCTATATTTTTTCGCCTAAACTTTGCGACGCTATGCATAGACATGGGTAGATGACCGCACACATGCATCCCTGTGCGATATAGCAGCAATACCTATCCAATAACATTTTACAACTTATTAAATGCTAACACAATATATCACACAATGATTTGTTTGCTTCACTTCTCTGTGTATTAATTCATCAAAACATCAAACAATTCCCAAAAATTCCTTTCATTTAAATGAAGAAAATGTTTGTTTCAATCATTTTTTAAATGATATTATTCTTTGTGAACATATTTTCAAGCATTTGCTGTTAAATCCTGAAGTATTTGATGTTTATTTGGTTGGTATGGGACCTATGGGTTCATAGGCAAAGCTATCTGTGCTGTGAATTAGTTACAACTCCCTAAATATTTTGGTGACGAAATTAATCAAACGGAACTGTGATATATTGACTTAGGTTTTAGTTCATACCATTCATACCATTCCCTATTGTAATGCGGTTTTAATATTTATTTTTGCAAATATTTGTCAATCATTTGATGCCAACAATGCATACAAACCATAGGAACTGTTGCCTAAACTTTGTTTATGTGACTCATTATAACTGATTGCAAACGACACTCAATTCACGTATATATCAATTGATATAATTTTCTTTACTGTCAATCAGATAACAGATAACACAATAATATTGAATGAGATTCTGGAAAATTAAGAAATAGATTGAAATAGGTTTATATTTCCATACAATTTGCTAATAGGCCGGGTATGGCCGGGTATATACAAGTCCGGGTGGTCTAATGGTCTCTCAACTCGAATTAATGTATACTTTTCTTCTATGCCTTATAGTGTTGTTGAAAAATACACTTAAACTGAGATAAGATTTGTTGTTTGAGGTGACTTTTTTGCAAGTGCCGAAACAGCACTGGCACAGCAGAGGACAGGCAGTCTTGCCCTGTAATAAAGATCAATATACCAATACCTGTGCAATAGTTTGAAACGTAGGTGAGATTCAGATAAATTGTGAGCCGAGCGACAAATGCACGACTCCTTCCTCGCATATAACGCTTTATTTCAACTCTTCAATAAACTTGTCAGATAAATGCCATTTAAGGCCTGGCATGGACTGGCGGTTATTTCTCAGAACAGTCCCAATAGTCCCATTCCCCTCTCTCTTGTGTTTCTCTTTTAAAGCCATAAAATTTAGAGAAGTGTTTTCAAAGTAGTTTTTTCTGTTCACTCTTCACTATGTAATTGATTTCTCCGTCAATAAAATACAGAATTAGACATAATCTATAGACTCGAGTAGATCCCTGTGCTCTCACTAAATAACTGATAACTGACCCGATATTTACTGAACTGATTGGTTGCTCATCAATATATTCATAACCAAAAACCAAACCATTCATCAGATGTGCTATCAATTCATTAACAATTTAACACATTATCCATAAACCGGGTGTCATATCATCACATCATTAAACTATTATTGGATTACTTTTATTAGGAATTTATGTTTTTATTACAGGAATTAACTCAAAATTATTTATCATTTTTACTGTTTTGTCAAAAAATAGGAATCAATTTATTGAATGAAAAATTGCTTTTAAATTGAGAGCTATTTCTTATCATTAGTTTGTTTTTCATTGTTTATATAATTTAAAAACTATTTTCATATTTGTTTGGTCTAAATATTATTCACTATAAATACCTATTAATTGATTTTTAGTTCACATAATAATAATAATAACAAAAATAATGAATCGATTGTTTCATTTCATTTCGTTTTGAAGTCATTTCATGTCATTTTAATTAAAGTGTATTTTTAGGTATTATTTATTTATTTTATATTATATTTATCTTTAATTAAATTTAAAGCAAAAGGTTTTGTATTTATATATAATTTGGTCGTTAGTGTCAACAACTGAGAGGTTGAGGCGATTGCGTGTTTAGTATGAGTTAATACTAACAAGATTTGATGAAATGATAGCATCATCTTATATAATAGGTTTGCGTGTATTATCATCACTAGTTTGGCTTAGTATGACTATGTGCTAGCTCAGTTAGTAGAGTACATGTCATTGTGCTCTACACTACTCTATTATTTAGCCTTTTTTATAGCTTTTCTGGCTTTTCATCTGTTTTTGCGAATTGAATCCAATGTTTGTCTCGTTTGTACTAAAGATAAGTTAATATCTGGTTTAGGATAGTATTAAGTGAATACAGTGTGCGTCGGACGACATGTGCATTATAGTGATGGTCGAGCTTTCCTGTAATTAGCCATGGTATCAGTTAGCAGGATGTCTATGATGCCAGTGCTTTGCAGCTCTAATATAGCAATGCTTAGTAATTGCAGGCTTTGTGGGTCTTGGATCTCGGGCTCTGCAACAGCACATACTGTTCTCCACGGTGTCCACTCTTACATAAAAGGTGCGCTGGCATTGATGCGCTACCGTGACATTATCCGGGCTAAGTTAACGCCCCTAATAAAAGTGCAATCTATATATTAAAGCTCATTAAATATTTGTTTGCAATTATATTATTGTTATTTTATATGAATTTGAGAAATAGTTATCAAAATCTTTGTGTAAATACAAATGTATTTAAAAATTCAATGAATAAGTACTTTATCTTCGGTTCCACTCATAGACTGCTCTTTAAGTGAAAGTTTATGAAAAGGTTTTGTGCGTTCATTGCGTTCATTACTGTCTTGTGTTGTCTTATGTTGTCTTTATATGCGATGCACTCTATTTTGTACAGCACTTGAAAAATCATTTATACTCTGACAACAGCACAGCACAGCACAAGACATAACTAAATATTTTTGTGAAGGTTTTTCTTCTTTACACCTGAATGCGTTTGGCAGCACACGCAGCACACGAAGATGTGCTGGTGCTGGGCTTTAAGGATTCGCAATGCATGACAGGCCAACAGGAGAGGGGAACGTGCCTGTGCTCTGACACTCAGATATATTGCCTTTAAATATTGCAAACTATAACGTCTTAAGACTATCCAACTTAAGAGGCCTCCAAAGAACTACTTGAACAATAAGATGCACTTGTCTTCAGCTACCAGTGCTATCAACGCCGACTAAATCTGCCCAAACAATTGCATTTCACAACAAACACTTTCCTCACATCTTAGTCACACAAAAACATTTATTGCAAACAATTTTATGCAAACTTTTAAGTGTTTTAATAATTTTTATCTATTTTTCATTTCAGAGCAAAAACTAATCACTCGATTGCCATACGAAGCAAATGCACGAAGAAATAGGACTCAACTCAGTTGTAGGAAAAGTAATAATAATAACAAATCTTCATATTATCCGACATTATATCTCAATTCAATATTCAATATGTATTCACCACTGCTAGCACTGGTACTTCTCATTTCCTTCATCTTTAGGATCGCCGGTAAGACATAAGACATTAACTTCTATTCGCATAAAGTTTTTCTTCGTTTAAAAAAATGATAAAAAATATAAAAAACTGATAGAAATGATAGAATCGGTTGAATTGTACTGCAATTTCTGGGCTATGGGACACACCTGTGCTGCACAGTTGTTTAATTGTCGTGTAAATGAATTGTCAGACCTATTGTAGCGTCACTTCAATGTCAGTGCAACGACAATGCACTCAATTCACACCAGATGTTATATGGGATCAGGTTTTTTGGTCATATTTTGCTAAAACACAGAACAGATATTAATTTGATTTCAATTGTGTTTAGTAATGATAGACTCAATGATAGACTCAATGATAGACTCAATGATAGACCCAATCCTTCACTTGCTTTCAATGCAAACATCAAAATATTTATTCAATAAATTCAATGCGATTTCAAAGACATATGAAATACAAGGCATAAGTGATGTCAGAATTGATTTGTCGTTAATTCAATTGAGTTTTTATGTAATATTCAAATAGAGTGTATAATATGCCAGTGCTTTAACAAGTGTAGAGCAAAGCTATCGTTCCGAAACCATAGAGCCTCGGCTGGCACTGGCAAAGCAAGCCATGTAAGACTCAGATTGAGACCTACGCCCAGACACTAATTGGCTTCCGATTATGTCTTGCCATGTGTTGTGCACTCATACATGAGGTTTAATTGGATTCGTTTGCATCGCTAGACCTTTATTGTTGCTCAACAACAACGACAACAACTCATAAGAGAAACACATTTTTATTAGCATTTGCTTTATGTTTGATATCACTTATAATATGACTTATAATTCAATGATATTATTGTTATTTTCTTTCATTACATGCTATTATACTTTGTATAAGTTCTCTATCTCTCTGTACCTCCCATTCCACTCATGTCCTACTATAAGACAAAATTTGTTGTTGAGTGTAGAGTGCAGTCAATTATTTAGCAACACTTCCACATTGTCTTATCATTTCAATCGCAATGTATAAGAAATATCCAATTGAAGTGATAGAGCACTGATAGGATTGCAAGTGTGTCGCACAGTCAGTCGCAAAGTGAACGAAAGGAACGCTTTTTTATTGAGTGCTTGCATATGCAGTCGTGAGTCAAATATACAAAAAGACATTGCTTTTTGGCAACAAAACCTCACATCTGGCGAACCTAAAGCCCTCCTCAGGAAACCGAGAGGTGATTTGAACCCGAATGCAGCTGTCGTTACGTCCACTCAATCCATAGTAATGCCATACCAGGCGCTCGTGCCTCCAGTGCTCCTCTCCCTCCCTCTCTCTCTCTCTCCCTCTCTCTCTCTCTCTCTCTCTCCCTCTCTCT
>JAQGAT010002002.1:0-10415 GCA_034687845.1 Pantelozetes paolii | reverse complement strand
GAGAGAGAGAGAGAGAGGGAGAGAGAAAGCGGTGGGCGATTGCCAGCGCAGAGCACAGGTAGTTTTAATATAATAAAATGATATGAGCCCCAGTGTTTTTGTTTGGCAATTGGAGAAGAAGAATATGAGAAAGCACATTCATTTTAATGAAACTTTCATTTCATGAATGATAGCTTTGTTTTGTTATTTTGAAATTAAATTTTTTTAAACTTTCAATTGTTTGCTTCAAAAAAATAACAATAAAATTCAAATGTATTTTGAACTTAAATAGACTGGAAATGTTTGAAAATTTAATCAAGATAACAGCAAAACACTATAAATTCTTTATTGTATTAATATATACAAAAAAAGAGTCAATATTTTTCATTTGAATTGTTTATAATGTTAAAAGTTTTTAGCGATTATACCTGGTATAGTCATTGTAAACTATCCAGGGAAATGATTTAACTTCCAACATATTTGCTGATGTTGTTTCTAGGAATTATTTGTCCTCTATTTGTCCCCGAGTAATCAATTTAGATAATGAAACACAAGTGCTTATAAATGAATAATTATATTAACAATAATTGTTTGCAAACAGATATCAAATGAAATCTCTTATCATTTGATTTGTTATTTTTATTTTGTTTTGCCAAGATTAAAAGATTTATCGTTTATTATAACAAAGATTACAATTATCTTTCACACAATCAGTTTTCAAAAGAGGTTTTATCAGTTATACTCTCACTTCCGATTGAATTCTGGGTTTAATGAGAAAAAGCGGAAAAAACTAAATAAAAAATACAAACCAAACAAAAGCTTATCATCTCTTATGTCAAACATTTTTGATGTCATCCAGGAATACAATAATTTTTGTTTTTGCGATGAATTATACGTTTCTTTTATTTATCAATAAATAAAATAAATAATATATATATAAAAATAGGAATAAAAAGGAGAAAGCAATAAATGTTTTGTGAAAATCGTTTTGAAAATGACAAGAATTTTCTCTTTACTCTCAGATGATGTGATTTGATGTCCACTTTTTTGCTTCACTATCTCCTCCTAACAATACTTGTGCTTAAAATTTGTTTTAGCGGATCAATATAGCACTGGTATATAATAAACAATATCACTATCTGAGACGGGTATGCATTGTATTTTATTATCTGCAGGAATATATTGTAAATCATAAATCAATCTTCAATTTTGGTTCACTATTTCAAATATCGGCTCATATATTGTGTCAAAACTTTTTTGATGTCATATTTTTACTACAATTTGAATCTCAGATTGAATTTTGATTTATTGCTTAATTCAGGACTAAAGTAATCCACGACAGTATTCACAGTGCAATATTTATCCAGGATATATGAGACACACAAATTGAAAATTATTACTAAATTTAGTCAAACAAAGCAAATATTTTATGTTCAAATATTGATTAATTTATTGATCTAGGTGAATAAAGTGGTAATTAATTGCGCCATTGATTAGACCTTTGTCACAAATATTTGTCTGAATTGATAAAAGACTTAAAATATTAAACATTATTTAAATTTTTATTGATTTTTCAATTTGTTTTTCAACTCATTGTTAATTTCATGTAAAGCCTGTATAATCGTTAGACTAGAATTATCTAGCTTGAATTTGATGTTTCTTACTTGAATATTCCCCTTATAATTTGTAGGTGGGTCATTTTCCGGTCATTATAGTCATTAAACTAAATATAAATTATAATAAATTGATGTAAAATGTTATCAAAATAATTAATGCTTTAATCAATAAATGATAAGTAAATGACAAATTAATGATTAATGAAATTTTCATATCTAAAACTCAATTCAAATTGTTTCTGAACCTATTATTAATGTTGGAAAAATATTCACAAACAATAGTTCATTGATCAATTTATTATTTTATTTCAATTTTCCTTCATTAATTCAATACCAAAGTCGATGGAATAGGCGTTCAATTAATTTATGAATTATTTAAAACATATATAAATTCACTAAAAATAACACAAGACTTGAGTTCAGGCGTTGTTTTGTTTAGAAATAAAGTCACTTTTTATTCCTGATATTTGTGTTAACACATTAATTATAGTATTTTTTTAATAAACAGGGACAACCAAGGTTACATTAAATAATGCATTACAATAATTAAATTGGATGTGAAGTTAAATTAACCATGAATAAATTACGCATAATTATAAACTACACTAATTACACAATTACAAGAAAACGTGGGTGAAATAATTGAAATGGAAATTTCTCCTGGAATAAATCAGTTGCTGTGACAATACTACGTCTACACCTGACCCCCTGTTTTCACAAACAATTGAACAGACTTTCAATAATAATAAATAAAAATATTATTGAAATTTCACTTCACTTCCTATGACTTGTATTTTTTCGCAACAATTTTAAGCATTGATTAAAATATTAACAAAACTTTTTTGGTATTTGTATTAAAAACACAAATCAATGACTGAAAGAGTTTATTGAAACCCATTTATGTCATTGACTGCACAGAAGAGTGAATATAATTAGTAATTAAAAAACCCAAATGAAGAAAAAATTAACAAACCTTTGACAAAAGTGTAATTAATATTGATTTGAATTTTCATTTAACCGAAAGCTATAATAAAATTTGATTTTTTGATTTTATCAATGAATTAACTTTTGATTAGTGTTTTTAATCGACATTTATTTTTTCACTCATTTATCTATATCTTAATCTAATCTGCGATAAGATCTACAGTTTTAGTAGTAATTTATATCAAAATACCTTTTTATCAATTAATTTATTGATTGCAGTGAAAGCTATTGCAGTTATTTTCAGTCTATTTATTGATCGAGAGTTCAGTCGTTTTTTTATTAATATTACTATAGATTTAGATTTGATTTATATTTTTAACAGATTTCCCCCTGAAATATATGTCATAATTATGTTTCATAGCCTGAAAATCGTAGACAACTATTGCATAAATATTTTTTTAATTATTTTAACTGTTTTACAAATGAATTACTAATTATATGCAAACAATTTGTTAATAGTTTTAAAAGCATTTAAAAAACAATTCATTAAATGATTAACAAATTTTTTGAAGAGTTTTCTTTGCATTTCAATAACAATTAGCATAAAAATAGTTTCAGTTATTTTTTGTTTATTTAGGAAATTGAGAAAATGTTGTGATAATTTTGATTCAATTAAAATTACCCGGAATTTTGTGCTTTGAGTGAAAAGTGATTCAATTTTTCAAACAATCATTTTCTGTACTATTTTTGAAATATTTTTTGTTATTTTTTTATAAAAACTGATAAATAATTCATATTTTGTTCAGAAATGCAGTAAATTTTGTCTTCAATGAAGAAAATTGTATAAAAATAATCAAAATTATTAATAATGTATTGACAGCTGAATAATGGGAATAATATCTGGGGTGAGGTTTCTCTGACCTGCCGGTGCTTATACTACTAACCCCCACAGCGGCGTTAATAATGCATTCAATTTATGCATAAAATCTGCCAAAAAAAGTTAAATATAGGGAAAAATCAGGTGAATTAATAATAGTTTCATACCTGTGCTGCTAGTGTGTGCTACAATCACTACTTGCATACCTGTGCACTGTTTTTTGTAAAGTGGAGAACGGCTTCAAAGTTTTGGTAAAAGTATTTCCCATTGAAATCAAAAGTTGTTTTATTTGAACAAAAACTTTGCAAAAAAAAGTTTTGAAAACTTTTTTCTCAATAATTGTTTCATTTGTTTGGAAAGCAAATGACATTTTATTTTCTCAGTCTTTGAAATAATAAAAAATTGAAACTTTGTTTTCATTAAAATATTTTTCATTTGTGACTCTGTTTTTGTGCTAATGTTTTATCAGTGGATGAGAAATACGTGAATGAAATAAATGATAAAATCTTTTTGCATTAGTTTTCATTATAACTGTTTGAATGTTATGATGAGTATTGAAAAACAGACTGAAAGAGTGCAATCAATTTATTCAAAACATCAATTGCCAGATCAAATAAATTGAGCAAATGATCAAACAATAACACTATTTGGTGAGTCATTATCGCAATTGTCTGAATCCGTTAACGCTATCCTATCAGAGGACAGGCAGTGAATATCTAAACAGAGATATATTTGTGAAATATGTGATCAAAACTAAACTCAAATACTTTTAGTTTTCAAACAGATCTCAAACATTGAATAACTTTTTTTGGTCTATCGATTGCTATCAATAGTTTAGTTTGAAATAACAGTTCACTTCAGCACTTGATATTCAATTTGAAGTCAAATATTACCTATTTTTTGTTAACTAATGTGATTGTGATTTGAAATATGATGTGATGTTTGACTAATATTATAACAGTGTTTTCTCATAACAAATACTTTTTATCACTGATATATTTAATACACTTTTGTTTTGTATGTGTTTTTAATTTTACTGTAAATTTCCTCTCATTTTACAAATAGTTTATCAAAAGTTTTATAACAAATAATAATTCAATTCCTCTGTTATTGAGACTCAATGTAGTCATCGCTTCCTTCAAAGCCTTTTTAACACTTTTTTTTGAATTGAATATTAAATTCATTTTTCATTTTCACTATTCATTGCTTTCCTTATCTATCAATAGTGAAGTGAATATCTCAGAGACTACTAAATATCTTCAATGTCTTCATAGATGTGATTAAAATATAGTTTTTTAATGGTTTTCAAGTAATTAATTAAAACTTCAAACTCTCATCTAAAAACATGATTTGAGAATAGTTTTAGTCTTACGTCAAGTGTTTTGAATAGTTTTAACATTTTTTTTGTGCAGATAATTGTTGTTTTGATTTATTTATTCATTCAAACCATTAATTAAAAATAAATAAATACTTTTATATATGAAACGTGTTTTTCAGTGAAATATTTGTTTGAATTTGTTTTAAATATAAATTATTTTTTTCTGAACTTTAATTTTAAAATTATTTTAAATTATTATCAAAAATATTTGATTAAAATTTTTTCATATTTATTACACACAACCAAAAAACCATTAACTGTGCAAATGAAGACCAAGAATACTATTCAAATAGCGGTATGTCTTAAAAGACCCTGAACATAAAATATAGTCATAAATAATTGAATATTTAATTTAAAATCAATTTTAAAATCTATAAAAAAAAGTTATAAAATCTTTAAATCAATAAAAACAACAAAAATATTGACTTTTATTTGAAATTTATCACAACTTTTGTCACCAAATGATAGGAAACTCCAATTATAGACAGCTATGAGTTCGAGCAGAAGAACGGTGTCATAAACCCGGCCTTTTTGGACCCAAACTTTGAAACCAGGTCTACACCACCGGCCACCGACGACTACCGGGGCAACTATTTCAATCACTCACACAATACAAACAGAGGGCACAGGTTCCCCAATGGAGGCCAGGGCTCGTTAGCCAGCTCTTGGGTATACGAGTTTAGCAGAGGAGACGGCTCTTCGCCCGTCTCTGAGACGTTAAGTATGGCCACAACGACGGGAACATTAGCCTCACTGACCCGACCTGAATACGGACGCCATACCGATCAGCACATCAGTTATGGCATGGATTTGAATAGAGAGCACAAACAAAACGACAGTTCCTGCCGGTGCTGTGGAAAGCTATTACGGCTATTGATTTGGACAGTAATAGTGGTATCGCTTTTGGGAATCGCTTTAAGCGTTGCATTCATTATATATATTGAAAGGTTTGCTATCGACTCCGAGTCGGCCAGCAATAGCACCGGTAGTCTAAAGAACAGTGGATTGGGTTCTCTCAATACTAATCATTCAATGAAACCGAAAGGACAGTCAGATAAGCCTGAAATTGATTTTACTATTACTACTACCAGTGAAGCGTCAGTTGTTATGAAGACAACATCAGATGACAGTAATTCCTCTGCTATTGTGATGTCGACTACAAAAATGACAGAACCTATTGATGAGTCCACAGAAGCGTCGACTACTGTTGTCGTGTCGACAGTGAAGAGTAGTGCCACTCATCAGCACAGTGTCACTGAACCGACCGCTCAATCAACTGATGTAATGATAGATAATTCAACGCTCAGTGACTTTGATTCCAGGCTTTTATCAAATAAGACGATAACAGAAGTGGAGCTCTCATTGGATAATAACACCTCTTCAACAGCACCGGCTCTTAATACCCAGACAACAGAACAGTCCTCAACATCCCTAAGCCCTACAGTGCCCTCCAATACAAACAATACTAAAGAGTCGACACTCAATACATCAATGATTACAACAGAGAAAGACAACAGCACTGAACAAACAACAACCACTACCAGTGCTGAAGATAATGAGACCACTTCAACAGCGGCCACACCTGCCAGTGATGAAGATTCAGATATCTTAACAAATACTACAACGCCTACCAGTGCTGAAGAGTCCGATGCCGTGAATAAGACAACCGACAGCTCGTCATCAAATGAATTGATAACTAATCCCAATAGTAATCAGACGATTGTAAATCACAGTACTTTAGAGCCACGGACTCCCAGTGCTCTCAATACAACCACTGATGAAGATAGTAATGAATACACTGTTGGCCCCAATGATAGCATTGGCAGTAAAACAGACCCCACAGTACTGAACACTAAGACAAGTACCATCAGTGCTGCTGAAGAGTAGGACAGTCATGAGATGGACAGGAGGTTAAGGAATATGTTCTCAGAGTTTATATAAAGAATTTGTTATTTAATTGTTTTTATAATAAAAATCAATATTTTCTGTCAATTATTAAACCATTTCTTAGTTTATGTCAAAAAATATGATATTTTGTTGTTTTGTATAGAAATTATTGATTGATTTTATTGCGGAAAACGCCTTAAATATTAACGATTTTGTTAATCAATCAAATTGTTTATAAATAAAAACTAATAATCCATTGATTAACTCATACCTAAGCTAACCATCAGTTGCTGCGAAAATTGGATCAAATTTTGTTTCACCTCTGAAATCAGTTTTGATTTACTTTTATTGAGCACTTGATTGAAGTTTTAGTTAAAGAAAATGTGTTTTCGCTATAAATATTCGCCAAAAATTTCATTTCATGTAATAATTAGTTGCTTTTTATTGAGTTTTATCTTTATTTGCTGTTCAAACCACTGAACAGTTTAAAACTAAATTTACATTTTCTCAATTATTACACAATTGTTTGTATAAATAGTTTATTAAAGTCTAAAATATTTCTTTTGTATATATTTCATAAGAGAAAAGTGTTTTTACTTGAATATTTATTATCACAACTATATTAACAGATATTTTAAACATTTATATTCAATTTGTTAAATGTTTTTGAACTGATCCAGATACATTTCCTGCAATATTAATACAAATATTATTTTTAACAAAGTTTTCTACAAAACAAATAACAATATTCACAAAACAATAGCAATTTTTCTCAATTTTAAACTTCACTTAACATTCAATTGAAAATAAAATTTAAACAGATTTTCATTAATTTGAAAATTAATTTTCATTTACTGTACAATAATAGACAATGAATTAGTAGTTATTCAATGAGCAAAACAAAACACTATTTATTAAATCAAATCATAATTTAAGTAACGTTTCATTAAAAGTGAAAACAATTTTTTGAACGTCTAATTGAATCTCAGAAATCATTAAACATATGAAAAATCATAATTAATTTTAATGTCAAGTATTAAACAGTTTTTTACACAAATTTTATTTAATAATAATTGCATTTAATATTCATTAATATATCATTTGCTAAAGTGTCTGCCTTTTCAGCCAATGATTTATGCAATGATTTATTCAGTGAAAAGTTTTTACACAATTATTATACTTAAAAATATTTGAAAACATTTCACAATTACTTTTGAAAATTAATTCAATCTTCGATACAATCGATTGATTTGTAAACCTATTTATTGATTGAAATTATTGCCAAATATTTATTGTTAAGTAAATTAATGATTCATTTATTTCAATCATAATTGTAGTGAAAATCAATTAACATTACTTACTGTTAGTCATAACCGTCGGTGCGATACCAACAGTGCTGTAGCAGTAATATTGACTGAATTTGAAGTTCAGAGCCATTAATCCGATAACCTTTGCATTCAATGACTTGAATTCAATTAATTATTAAAATTATTGTCTTATGTCTAATATTATAATTAATTTTCTGCTAGCTTATTTTCATAAAATTAACCTTGGCCGTTGATTACTTCTAATTCAATTAGTAAATACCCTGGTTTCTCCTCTTGATTGGAATATTTCCAAAGTTTCACCATAGATAAATAGTGATTGATTGCAACATTATTAATTGTTATACATTTCACAATCAGTATAACAGTTGACCTTGCTTTAATTACTATTTCTAATAATAGCTTGACTATCAATTGTTGTTCATGAAACTCTAAACTTTTAGTCAATATATTATATAAATTTGTTTATTCAGTGATAATAATGTATTAAATTAATCAAGGTTCACATATTAAATGATTAAATAACCAGTGATAAATACAGTGGCAATTAAATAAATTGTCACTGGTTAAAAGAATGGCAATTTAAATTGAAAAAATGAAAATATTATTGCTGTTAATCTAAAGACCCCTTTAATTAGTGGACTTTGAATCTAGGTGATAAATTTATAAACCAACGTTTTAGATAACCCGACACATAAACAGAATACCAGTGCTATTATAGCTATAAATTATAAAATAACCTAATTTTCAAATAAATTCCTTCACAATACCTGTTATCAGTGTAACTCCTAATCAATAGTTTTATTATTGATAACAATTTTAATGCAATGTTTTTATGAGACATAAATTAACAATATTTCATAAATGGCGGTAAATCGGCCTAATTTTTGGACCATTGACTTGTGTGCCATTTGCTATGACAGGGCTAGAGGTAAGTGTGAATAGATTTTGCTAGATAAATATTCTAATCTTGATCATTTTCAAATTAAGGCTATAATTATGGTGTCCTTTCGTGTTCATCGTGTAAAGCGTTTTTCAAGAGAAACGCAATGAAACGAAATGTAATTATATTTTGTATTAATTAATAATTAGTTGACAATAAAATTCTACCCTGTACTAATTGAATAAAACACCTGTCTCTATTCAAAGAATCTGAAATGTTATTTAGGTGGCAGTTGTTTAATCAATTCACCGATGGATAGAAAGATGTGTCGGAAGTGTAGACTTGAAAAGTGTTTCACAATTGGAATGAAAACTGTAAACAGATTTTCATGTTTTCTAGAAATACCCGGAATATTCAACAAATAATTTTAATCCATTTCCTTTAAAAACAGGAACTCATTGTTATGGAAGTGAATAAAGAGGTGGTGAGTGAGAAACGAGTGCCAAATGAAGTGACAATTGTATCAAAGATCAGATCAATCGGTGCTAAAGAAGTGGAAAATGATTTCCTCCAAGAAATTATTGAAAACACAGACATAAGTGAAGACGATATCAATGAACAGGTGATGGAGATTGAAGACTATCTGAGCAAAAGTGAATCAGAAGGAGACGGGTCTGAAGATGGCTCTGTTATCTCAATAGTGAGGCCTATCACTGACTACAGGATCAATTTGACAGAGATGGAGAGACACAGATTAAGTGAACTCTGTTACGCCACCCACTTCTTCAAGAGAACTGTGATTGATAAGTGCAAGGTGAAAGTGATCACCGATAGTGTATTCAAGCTGAGCGATGAATTACAAGCACTGAGATTAAGAGAGTTGGAGAATAAGGTGCAGAAAACGGTGGAAATGTCTAAATCGTTGACTGCCTTTCAAAGTGTCTGCGAAGACGATAGGATAGCACTCATAAAGTATGGGTTCCTTGAAGTAAATCATTTCACCAAGATCAAGAACAATGAGATGGGAATCAGATTTCATACGTTATATACAGTAATGATATTGAAATTAATGCCAAATATTATTATCAATTGAATTGAATTTACTGCTAATAGGACTCTGAGTTGTCTATAGTGGTGGACAGGGGCATGATTGACCATGTTAATCATGCACAGTGCCTTGGACAATTGCTTATTCACTTTTTGAATTTGATAATACCTGAGCTCGAATCGGATGAAGTGATCATGAATTTGGTATTCAATTGTTTTATTAATAATTTTGAATTATTGTTAATATTTTGTGAAATTGATTGACATTTCTCATCAGATGTGCGCTATAGTACTCTTCAACCCATACAGACCTAATCTGAGTCATCCCACTGTTGTCCAGTGAGTTGAAAAATGTCAACTGATTTTGTGTACAATTAATAATCACTTCATTGAATCCAATGTTTAGATTACAACAGAAGTCTTATATATATTTACTTCAGAGGTATTTACTACTGAAATATCGGTCCGTAAGTGAATCGCAGCTAAAGTTTGAAAGACT
>JAQGAT010002001.1:0-10417 GCA_034687845.1 Pantelozetes paolii | reverse complement strand
TTGATTTGTATTTTTTCTGCAATCAGTCTATTGTTTGCAAATATTATTATATTTTTATACAAATCATTATTATTTATGGAAAGTTTCATCACTTTGACATTTCTCCTATTTTGCCAAAAGACTATAAGACTTAAAAATACATTCAAATATACAGTCAAACCTGGGTTTTAGACCTCTGGTGTGGCCAAGATTTTGAGGGACAAAACCTAGTGGGGGATAAAATCAAGGGTATATTTTACATTAGGCCCTATGAAAGTGAATTTGAGAATTGAGGGATAATATCCAGGGAAGTCCAAAAACAATGGGTCCAAAAACCAAGTTTTACTGTTTTATTGAATAAAATTATTAAAAGAAATAATATTTGAATTAATTTCACATTTTTTAGACTCAATGGATGTCTCTATGAATTCAACGCTTATATCACTGGCCGTCGATTTGACGACCGATTCGTTTGGATATTTCAATATAAATGTCATAAATAGTAAAACAAATGATTCAACGGCTGAAGAGATATTGATAAGTAATTGGCAGATAATTACACTCATATTGCCATACAGTGTCATATTCTTGTTGGCCATTATCGGCAATGCGTTGGTGATCATAACACTGGGTGCTAACCGTCGGATGCGATCGGTGACCAATATGTTCCTGCTCAATTTGGCCGTCAGTGATCTACTATTGGGTGTATTTTGTATGCCATTCACTTTGGTTGGAGTTTTACTCAAACAATTCATATTCGGTTCACTCATGTGCTCATTGATCCCATACCTACAGGGTTTGTATCAATCAATCAATTTATTAATATTTTTATATTTCATTGAATCATAAAATAGTTTTTTTATATATAATTTAACAAACGATTGATTTTTATATGAGATTTTGATTGTCACTTAACTTTGTGTTATACAGTCAAACCTGGTTTTCGGACTCCCATTGTTGTTGAACTTCCCTGGATATTATTCCTCAATTCTCAAACCCACTTTCATAAGGCCTAATGTTAAATATACTCTTGATTTTATCCCCCTCTCTGTTTTGTCCTTCAAAATCCTGAGGAGACCAGAGGTCTAAAAACTAAGTTTGAATGTATTTGTTATTTAACGCTCAAATAAATGACAGATTTATTCAGAAATGGGTGAAAATTGCTTCAAAAGTATCGATCGTTTGCTTCAAAATGAAAATGAATTTAATTTATCACTCATTCAATCAATTTTATGGTCAAATGGTTTTCAATTTCTTACAGTGTTGTAAAGATTTTGACAATTTTTTGGTAAACAATATTTCAAATAATTTAATCTCAATCTCAAACTCACATAAAATTATTTTTGAAAATCACTTTTAAGTGATTAATAATAAACATGTTTTAGACTTTTTTAGTTATCAAACCCTTTAGTGATTTGTGTGTTATTCAAGAGTTTGTTTTAAAGTATTTCCGGAAAGGTTTAATCAATTATTCATTTTATATCAAATATTGACTATAAATAAAACCTCTAAAACATTACACAAACTCAGCACTCAATTAATAAAATACACATTACTTTCAGTCACTAAACAATGAAATGTGAAATAATTAGTCTTTTTTTGACATTTAATTAAAATTACTATAGATTTGCACAAAATATTGCATTATTTGAGCGAAAATTATTATTTATTGATATTTATTGAAAGTTTTATCATTTGTTTGTCATTAATTAAACAAACAATTGAAGACTAAGAGATTCATAAAAAGTCTAAAGTGAAGGTTAACCAGGATTATGTAAATTATCCCCTGGGTGTAAGTCATTATAAAGAATATTACTCAAAAATAACCTTGAGGGTAATACAGTATTTATTTTAATTAAATAAAAATGAGAAAATTCATATAAAATAATGATTTTTGTGAAGAATTTAAATAAAAAAGGGTTTTTATAGCGTCAATACATTTCTTATCAAAAAATTGGCTCAGAGTTTGTTTTCTTTACTCCTATTATACAGTATATAAACAATTGTCTGATATTTCTTTTGAAAAATAATTGATTTTTTAAACAGTGTTTTCAAATATTGAAAAATATTTCATTAACTTCTAACATACCGTATATTAAATATATATCAGTTTTCAGTCATTATTATGTATTAATAAAAGTTATTTTGATATTCAGTTTCAGCATTGAATTGAGAATAAATTAAATTTCCGGTGAATTTTGTTGAAAACATTTAAATATTTGATATATATTTGCAAATTAATGTTGAAATTTAATCTAATATTAGTAGTGATGACAACTAATGCAAAACAAATATCGTATTATAAGTTACTATTAATGAAATTAATCCACAAATTCATTGAATTTCAAACAATTATAATAAAACAATTGATTTCCAAGTATTTGTTAACAAATATTTTTATTTGCAGTTATATTCATTAGGTTTTAAAAGTGTTTCATAAAATCAATAAACTATTCATTGAAATAAAGCATAAGATTAAAGACTATAAAGACATATATTTATTCAATAAACACTCAGTTTATTCATAAAACTTATGAAAACTTTTAAAATAAGACTTTTTTATAAAATATTTATTCAATTTTCATTTCAAAAGCTAAACGTTGTATAAATTAAAAGCTACTTTCAATGACTTCAATGAGAATTGATTTTTAAATATTTGCAATTCATATGAAAAGTGAAATACAGTAAATAGGAAATTATTGTATTATTTGATACATTGAATAAAAGAGAGCATTAAATAACTTAAAGATATATTTCATTCAATATTTTAAATGCAAAAGAAAAGTCTTATCAAAATTTTTGTTCAATTAAAGTGCAAATAAATATTTATATCTCTTTCATGCGAAGAAAAATGATATAAAACTTTAAAAAAATCACTCAAATTATATGTATTTTATCGTTAATTTTGAAATTTATTTCAAATAAAAACAAGAATTATTTGCTTTTGTTGACAAAAAAAATAATACATAAAAGTATTTCAATAGAAATAATATTATAAAAAATAATTGAAATATTCATCACTTTAACCAAAAGTTACACAAAAAAACAATCAATAATTTACACACAATGTTGTTGTAATTAAATTCCAAAAGATATTGAATCAACCTAGATTGGCTATATGAGCATATTTGTTAATCTTTAATTGTAACAATAAACTTGTGCAAGCTCAACTGAAACTAATCTTATTTATTAAAAACTAGCATGGTCATATAAATAAAATAAAAGACAAGGATTTAAATATTTATAAAGTTTTTATGAAATAATTGAATAAAAATTGAAAGAATATAAAATATTTTTAAAAAGATTACATTAACGACAAAAACATTCAATCATTGGATTATTATTTTTATTCAAATCCTTTATAAATATATTAAATAACAAAATAACAAAATATTATTTAATTCAACAAAAAGAAAAATATTTTCTAATCTTTTAATCTATTATTTTCTTATCAATTGTGTTCAACACTATTGGTTTGGACAGCGGTTTCAGTTGGCGTTTCCGTTTGGACTTTAGTTGTGATGTCAGTGGAAAGATATTATGCTATTTGTCATCCATTAAAATCTCGTGAATCTCGACAGACACTGAGTCATGCCTACAGAATGATAGGACTGGTATGGCTTAGTTCACTGATCACAATGACACCGATAGCTGTGGTATCTGAGCTCAAAGTCATTGGAAATACGGGTAAATAGTTTTGTTAAAGAATATTCTCTTATGAATTCAATAAAGTAATGATTGATGTATTATCTACAATGGCCGGGGGTATTATATACTGGTAGGAAACAAAGTTTTATATTCAGAATAGTATTGGGAATAAGGATTGTATTGAATTATGCGCTTGTTCATGAGCAGGCTACAATTCAATTGATATAAAGATATAGTTATGAATTTTCAATATTTAGTACCCCTTAAAAGATATTATTGAAAAGTACATTGGATTACTTTTTCACCTCTTATTACTTGATAACTGTATTAATTAGTTTTAAATTTAAGGTTTAAAGATACAGGGATCAATTAATAAGGGGTGAAAATGTAATTTTGTTGTACTTTTAAGGGTTAATATTAAAAATCTATAACAATATTTTTATATTAGTTGAATTGAAGCCTGGTTAAGAAAGAGCGTAAAGTTGAACATGATCATAAATATTCCTAATAATAATTCAAACTCTTTTTGCAATTGTATTACAGAATAAATTGCATACAAATTGAGTGAATCTGAACCAAAATCTGAACAAATATTTATATGAATTTTCAGATCACTTATATTCATGTCATGAAATTTAATACTTAGTTTGGGCTCTATGTCATACAATACAATACTTCTCAATCATTTCAGTGATTGTTTGTTTGGATATTTTTCATATAATCTCTCAAACATTCAAAAGACATATGAATTTTATATCTAATATAAAATTATTGAAAATAAATCAAAGTTTTGTAACATTTTTCCCGAAATTTCAATCAAATCTAGAAATGTATTGAATATTTCTCTTTTAAAAAGGAAATAAACTTTTCTTTTCTTGAAATTCAATAAAAAGATGAAAAATAAATAAAAAATAATTTTTCCATTGATGTGGAATATATTTTAACGATTAATAATACTGAAATAAATATCAATTTCATTTAATATATAAATGGTTAAACCAAGATACCTGCATATTGAAAATAGTCCTAGTTCACTCTAACCTTTCAAACATTATTAATCGCTAAAAATATTGTTTTCTAATAAATGTTTTAATAGTTTCTGAATATTAATAATGGTTTTAATGATTTCGTGCTTAAAATGACTTTTACAGAGACTATTTGCATATAAAATGATTTCATTGTTAATGAAATGAATGATAAAATCGATATATAATCTCAAAGATTAGTGAATAATCACAACAACATTAATGACAGGATTATTGCCATCAAAAATATATTACTTGATAAATGAGTTTCAAATCTATCCAGACATCAGTTATTAATTAATTATTGTTCTGAAAAACTGCATAACAAAACAAAAACTTATTTTAAATGTGTTTTTTTACTCAAAGAGTGAAGAAAATTGATTTTATTTTTATTTATTTATTAATTGGTTTTATATTAAAATATAAATACAATAATATAGTATAAAAGTTGATTGGTGCTTAATCTTAGATTACTAGATATAATAATATCTCACCAACAATATCTTAAAATGATTCAAAAGAAAGGAAAACAACAGTCGTTTCACTAAATGCCATACATTTTGGGGAAACGACACAAAATGTTTTCATTTGATACAAAATACTTTGTGAAACAATATAATAGTTGTAAAAACATAATGATCATTAATACTGCATTAACTAGGTAGTAATTATAAACTCCACATCGATAGGATTAATAACAAGATAAATAATTTGTGTCACAATTTGAAAAACATGATTTAAATAAGTCATGTCTTTATTTGAGTAAAATCTGTAAACAACTTTTAAAGACAATGCTACTTAATATTTATTTAATTCGGGTGTTTTAATAATAGGGTAAAAGATTGCTCATTCTACCATGAAGTGATGTATTGTATTATTTGCATCATGGTACTGAACACAACCAGAATTTAACATTTATAAAATATAAGCTATTCTTATAATGAAATAACACATAAATGTTGTGAAACTGACTGTAAATCACATCAAAAGTAGTTCACATTTTGTAAATATTTAATGCATTGAATAAAGTGAGTAAAATATGATGTGATTTATAATTAAATTCAAATTAACCTACTATTGATGTAAAAATTTTGTTAAATATCCACTAGACTCTAGTGACTAGAGTAATTCTTCAATAAATGTACATGCTAATAATTAGATTGAATGTGAACTTAAATTTAAAAAAATTAATTATAATTTTAAATTAAATTTTAGAAAAATTCAAATGTCGTGAGTCATGGCCTTCAGAAGGAGGGTTCGAGGCGTTCACACTTTTCTTGGATTTTGCACTCCTGATAGTGCCCTTGGTCATTATGTCATTGACCTACTCAATGATTTCACTAACATTAAGGAATAACCTAAACAACTATTCCCGCGGATTGAAAGGTATTACTTATGATAACTTAATAACTAAACTGAAATTGAAGTGAAAACTAATCATTAAATGAAGATTAACTGCAAATCCATTCATATTTCGTTTGATTAAATCCTTATTAATATTTTCCATGACTATACTTATGCTGAATTCATAAATGATTGAAGTTATTGATTTTTAAATCCAAGGGTAAAAATAACCTTGAATACAAAATTTAACACAACATTTCTGAAACAATTGTTTGCAAAACATTATGGATTTGTATGTCTTAAGTCAGATTACATGCAATAAAAGTATTATATTGAAGTTGAGTGAATGGCAAGGGTGACCAAGTTTAGTTTTTTTTGTTTGTCAAGGTTGAATTAATATTTTGTTGAAAGGGTTTGAATAAAACAATGTTTTTGTATGAGATATTAATTTAGAGTTTTTATTCTTAACACAAAAGAAATGTTTTTTTCACTTATTTCACTCTTAAGGGGGTCTCAAAGTAATACCCCTTTTGTTCTTTATCTCAATAAATATTATTACATTTTTATAACATTAGATAAAAGCAAAGGTTTTTGTAGACATTAAGCTCAGAGTCGGTCAACACTTTGATTGATATTTCATTTCCATCTCTTTTATATCTATTTATCTACAGATCAGTGCAGCAAAAGAGACAATATATCAAACAATAGCACCGGTAGTCTGAACAAGAGAACAGCGAACGGTACTAAGAATCACATTAATGATGACAATGGAGACAACAGTATTGAGACACAAGTGCTGGCAGTGACTGTAAAAGAGAGGCCAAAGGTGACAGCGTTGAGATCAAATACAAACTCGATGGTGGCTGAGGCCAAACAGCGTCGGGTCATTAAAATGCTATTCGTTGTGGTACTGGAGTTCTTTATCTGTTGGACACCGATCTATACCATCAACACAATCACTATATACAGCCCTCGACTGGTTTATAAAGGCCTGGGATATAACGGAATCTCATTCTTTCATTTGTTGGCGTTTTTCAGCAGTTGTACAAATCCTATCACTTATTGTTTTATGAACTCTAAGTTTAGACAAAGTTTTCTGCAACTGTTCCGCTGCCGACGTACTGCCAGTGCTGAGACAAGTATGGCATTTCAAAACAGTTATATCAAGAGGAACGGCAGTAAACTAAGGAGAGCTGAGAAGACGCCACAGAAATATGATTTTAACTAAAGATTTTGTTTTCAGTTTTGTATAAAAGGTGTTATTTTTTTGAGTGAAAATTGTTGTTTAAAATTACATTTGAATTGAAGTGTTGAGAGAAATACTTGAAACTCATTTCAATGATTTGATTTCAATTCAAAATATTAAAAATAAATAAATAAATAAATACTGAAAAATATATTTTACTGTAGTTCACATGCGATTCAAAATCAGATCTAAATTTTAAATTTTAATATATTTTGATCTTTGAATAAATTTGATCTAATATTTCAGTGAATATGTAGAAAAATAAATTTCCTTTACTGTATATTAAAATGATTTTTCATAAAAGTTCACATTAAGCAATCACATTTTAAATTTATTTAAATTTACAGTAAAATTAAGAGAAATATTTGAATAATTTAAAAATAAATGCTTTTTTATGTGATCTTACTTAAAGTGATTTGATTATAAAATGCATTCAACTGTGGCCTAGGATTTAATGACATCCAGCAAAATTGAAACACAGTTGTCAGCAATTCTGAGGCTTTTATTTCACTAAATAATGGATCAGTTTTGGCATCAATACCAGAAATGATAGATAATTATCATATCTTATATGGGAATTGAAAAAATGATTTTTACTTTGAAAACAAAACAATAAAAATCGAGTGAAAGAGAGAATCATTTGATTTCTCTGTTATAGCAATAGATATATCATATTTAGGATTGATTTTGATTTTGATTGTAAAAAACGGATCACAAAATCAATAACTCATTTGTGATGTGTGTGGAAAGATATGATGGCCAGGTCTAGAAAGACTAAATTTCTAAGATTTAGAGACCAGGGTATAATTATGGCTTGACTTTACTTTTAAGGGTTATATATTCGGTTTATAATTCATTTTATGAACCCAAAAGGCAGAATAATATTTTGTACTAAATTGTACTAGTTCATGTTACAGACAAGAAACAGGAGAATTACTCAAAGATTAAACGAGAGATAAAAATAAAAGTTCATCGGATATATAGACAAACAATCAAAATACACGTGTCATTGGTTTTACTGTATATGACTTATAAAAACATTTTTTGATAATTACTTTTATTTTTTAATAACAAGGCTTTTATTGCTAAGAAGCGTACAAGGTCATGTTATTAATTTGTTTTTTATGCTCAAAAATAATTACCGGTAATATTTCTTTTGCTTTGTTTAATAATTCAATGAAAGAGTGAATACTTATTATTGAAGTAATTTTCCTAATGTTTCGTTCAATAGCCTATCGATTGACCACAAGATGTGTTGTATAAATGGTGTTACAAATGATTTCATGATTAGTGCAAAGAAATCGATTGACAGTAAAATTGAAAGCATTTTTAGTTAATGATAGAGAATATCAATCAAAAGGTAAATAATAGTGATTTCAAGAGTAACCGATATTTAACACCAGTGCTAAACCAAACCGTTATTGTTATTGATTGCATAAAAACTTGGATATAACTTGTATTTGAAGTGAACTATAGATTATTATTACTTAATGCTGTTTGAGTAAGAGTAATAGATTGTAGCAAGGACATTTGCCCCAGATTATTATTACTTCACTTTAAAGCGATATATAAATAATGTTCTTTAAAATTTAAGAAATTATTGAATCAGGGTTTAATCAAATATCTTATAAAATAGACTATAAATTCAATGTTTTATATTTTATTAAATATGTTATCATATGTTATAAAATGATTCTGATTCAATCTGAATCTTATGTAAATAGTTGACACTAACACTGAGTTCTCATTTTTAAAGTGTCATAGGATTTGAAAAACTTTTAACAGTTTTACTGAAATTGATATAAAAGTAAAATATTTTTATATTTTTTGAAGTTTTGTATTCAAAAGGCATTAAAATTTGATATAAAACTCAAACAAAGAAATGAAAACTTTTGTAAAATTATATTTGTTTTGATATTAATAGCACTTAATATAATTGAGATTTCAGTTGATATCAATGAAAATACTTTTTAATACATTGTTATATAAGTTTGCGTAAAGAGTGATAAAAATGGTTTGCAGTCTAAACTCAAAAAACGTTTTATAAATTGCATTAAATTTGAACTAATTTTATCAAATGTTTGAAAACATTTCATTGAAAATGAAATTAAATGAGAATTTGTTTAATAAAACTATTCAATGATTACTTTAAATAACAACTGAAACACAAATATATGTAGATTTAAAGCATTGGGGAAAACACAAATCAATTACTAGTACTCATTGAATAAAAATGTTATATTAATATCATTTTAAATTGAACAGGATAGATGTTGTACAGAAGATAAACAGCTGTCCCCTGATAGTCTTAGACAATTGACCTGTTTTCAATCAAAATCATCTGCAAACAACAGAGTCAGTAAAGGATTTGTGTGAAATTGAATGCAAATTATGTAAACGTTTATTCATTAAAATTAAATTTAATTTCAAATCGTTTTTAAAACTTTTGACAAAATATTTAATGAATTGTGAAATAAATTATTCAAAACTTACACTGATTTTCAAAAATTTTGAACCAATTATTACAAAAACATTTATTTTAATAAAATCTTTGCAAAATTGTTAATAAATTAAAACAAATACCAAGATATTTGAAATTAATTGCATTTAAATCCACCCTTAATTCAAAGGACCTGGGAAACAAAATTTCCCTTTGTGCACTCATCCGCACATTTAGTTTACGCTTTATGAATAGTGTATTTCTATAGAAAACTGAAGGCACTCAAAAATTTTAATAAATTATGAATACAGGTATATACTCTGTACTGGGTGGATTTCAATGCCCATGTTAAACTTACAGCAGCTTATAGACAGTAATCCCTGAAAAGAGATTATTCAAACAAAAGATTACAAAATTTTAAAGGTTTTTATCTCTGAATATAAATTTTAGTTAGATTTTTGATAAAAATATTAATAAAGAAGTAATAAATTACTTGATATTCATTTTTCATGAGTATTTTCAACCTAGGTAAGAAAATACTCTATAAAGCATAATCTTTTAATAATCTCTTTAATGAAAATGAAATAAATTAATCAAAACTTTAGTGATTTTCAAAAATTTTAAACTAATTATTATTATAAAAATATTTATTTTAATAAAATCTTTGCTAAAATTGTTAATAAATTAAAACAAAAACCAAAATAATTAAAATTAATTGCATTTAAATCAACCCTT
>JAQGAT010002000.1:0-10421 GCA_034687845.1 Pantelozetes paolii | reverse complement strand
AGTCGTGTCTCATATAAGCTCATTGAAGAGCATTTCTGTACAATTAATGATTAATTAATAAACAGTTATTTACTGATAATTACCGCCGCAGTTATTATACGCCACTATAGAGCAGCCGGACCATAGCCCAGGTAATAAACGGCTTAATTATAACACACAGTAAGTGTGACTCAAACGTGAGTTACGCTTAAGAAGTATTCATAGGTTTCCTGACGTGGTTTCCGAGGATATCATACGTGTAGAGGTAACCAGAGGTTGGTAAGTGTCACTGGTAAGGGACATCCTGGTACGCCCTGCGCGTATCATATATATAACATTATCTTAAATAAGACATCACTTGAATTACTAATCAATCATTCAATGAGAGAGTGATTTTTTAAATATTTATAATGTTTTATCAATATTACATTATTATGTGATATAACAAAATATCAATTCAAATATATTTACACTTATTTTTGGGTAAATTAAGTTTAAAAATATAATTTTAATAATTTGGATAAACAACAATAAATGACCATGGATCTAAATAGGATCTGTAAAATGATGGTTAATTTTTATTATAAACTCGTACTACACAACAAAATCCTTTAACAGTTTATGATTAAACAACTCATAAATGAGAGAACAATGAAAATTGGTTGTACCTGTATATTAAACATTAATAAAATACACTCAAATTTATTTTATATATTACAATAGGAATTAATTTATCAAAACTCTATATTTCAATGATTTTATTCATTCATTTGAGACAAAAACACATTTTAATCAAATTTATTTGTTTTTCATCTGTTTGTGAAAATATGAGCAAAAATATCGATTCAATTTTTATTTGAAGTGTTATTTATTTAATGTTATTCAAAATAATTCTTAACATTAAATCAATTATTTTAATCTCAAAACAGTACAAAAATGAACAATGTCATTCGGAAGATTTTATCAAAGTTCAAGATAATCTCTGTATTCAAGTTTATTTGGACAATAATATGTATAATTGGATTTTCATATCAATCGATAACATTAATAAACCAATACCTGAGCGGACATACAATCGTTAATCTAAAGATCGGCAGATTTGAAAACGAATCCATTCCTGCGATCACAATATGTTTCTCAAATTATATATCGATTCAAAAAATCGCAAATATAAGCCAATATTACAAAAATATTTACGAAAACTATACTAATATTTATTATAATTACACGATTGAAAATAAAAACTTTAGTGAAAGCGACTTGATCAATTTAAGAGACTATGCATTTGATCTTAACATATTTGGACGAAGACTTAAATCATCTTTAAATATTAAAGATGTTTTTGATAAGATTAGTTTTAGAATGAATGGATATATAACTGCACTGGGTAAAGTGGATTATTTGAATGGTACTATCAAACCTGTAAACGTACATGATAATACTCCAGTTGAAAGTTTTATGACCACCTATTCTGGGATATCCAAGAAATGCTTTACATATTTCAGTTCGTTAGGAGAAAAATGGAGAAATTTTAAATTTAATTTGAACAGTGTAACTATAATACATATGAATAATAATCTAGTTAAACCTTGGTTCCTTGATGATGCTATCGAATTCTCTATACATTCGCCAAATATATTACCAAGTTCAACTGATGGTAATTTTGTGAGTTTTAATTATTGTAATAAATATTCTGTTACTTATTCACAAATAAAAACAAAGACATTGGGTTTTGGTTTTGACACAAATTGTAAAGAATATGATTTGAATAACAATAATCCAAACAAACAGTTGAGAAGTGATTGCATTAATGATTGTATTTATAATCAAATGAAGATTTATTGCAATAATAGCTGTTATTTCGGAGAAAATACTCTCTTTCGCAAAGAAATATTTAATTATAACACAAATGCAAAATTATGTTTTAGTGAAATTTGTGATAAAATGATCTGGGTTCATATTAATAGTGTGAAGAAAAGGTGCTTAAAATTTTGTCTAAATGATTGTGAATTCAATTACTATGACTGGAATTATGCGGTGAATATAAAAAATAAAGACTGTTTGCGGTTTAAGAGTTTTGTTATTGAGATAAAACACACCAGAATTCCCGACCAATTGATTGAATCGGTTCCGGGTCTAGAATTTATTGAATTTGTGTCCAGTTTTGGGGGATTACTAGGCATGTGGTTAGGGATGTCATGTCTGGGAATACTTGATTTATTCCACAATATATATGAGAGAAGTCATTTCAAAAATATCAATAATTTTAATCTAAATATTTCTAATAATTATTCAATGAATTCATTGAATCAAAAATTATTTACAACAAGAATTATTAAAAGGAATTTTACTTCTAATAATGTACCAAGCACAATCAGTACAATCAACAGACCCAACCGTCTCAGGTATTCTAATACTCAATTTAATGAATAAATATGTAAACTCCGGGACAAATGTTATGAATAAATAAAATAAATTTATTATTGTATGTAAGCACTTGTACAGTAAAACAAATTTCAAACTATACATACATTTGGGACTCTAATGGCCAATAGATGACTCTCTTTATTGCATAGTCTGTATAAATATATGAAGAGATGTTAATCTCAGACTACAGGTAACTAACAATGCATTTGAGAGACTGTCTTGAAAAGAGGGTTATCTCTAGACACGTGACCCATAGGTTGTAGTAATAACTTTAACATTGGTTGCCATTGGAAACTCCGCAAACAAGAGCTTATGATAAACTGCTAAACATAAGCATTGCATTTAATTTTAGGCCTTTTTATTCATTGGTCACGTGTCCAGAAATAACCGTCTTTTCAATCCAGTCTCTCATTGTTTCTGCTAATGTTTATTCTGTTTATAAAGTTTTAATTATTTTCTTTGATCAGATTTTAACTTGTACAAATTGAACTACAAAGACAAAACAATGTACTTTCATAAATTAATTTATTTATTCACCTGGAACAAAAACACATTTTAATCACTTTTGTTTACTTTTATCTGTTTATATAAGAAAATAAACATTTAATCTTGCTAATAAAATTAAATAAAAACATCGATAGAAAAAACCCATTGTTGCTGGTCACTTATATTTGTGCTTTCACTTTATCAAGATAATCTAAAAATATTTGCAAATAAATAAGTTATATTTTTTGAAATAAGAATTTAGAAATACAACTCAAAATATTTTAAAATGAACAATGTCATTCGGAAGATTTTATCAAAGTTCAGGATAATGTCTGTATTGAGATTCATTTGGACACTGATATGTATAATTGGTTTCTCATATCAATCGATTACATTAATAAACCAATACCTGAGCGGACATACAATCGTTAATCTAAAGATCGGGAGATTTGAAAACGAATCCATTCCTGCGATCACAATATGTTTCTCAAACTATATATCGATTCAAAAAATTGCAAATTTAAGCCAATATTACAAAAATATTTACGAAAATTATTATTATATTTTAAGGAATTACTCATATTTGCATAAAAATATCAATGAAAGCGACTTGGTCAAATTAAAAGAATATGCTTCTATTCTTTATAATGCTGGACGTCCTCATAAAAATCCTTTTAGTATTCAGGATATGTTTGAAAAGATAAGTTTCAAAATGACCGGACAGGGATTTGCACATGGTAAAGTTGGTGAATCCAATGGATATTTTAATGATCAATATTTTATGGATTTCACTCCTATTGAAAGTTTTATGACTCTTTATTCTGGCATATATTCAAAATGCTTTACATATTATAGTTCATTAAAAGCAAGATGGAGAAATTTAAAATTTAATCTGGTTAATCTCTATATAACATATTTTAATAGCAATTATATTAAACCTTGGTTTCTTTATGATTATATACTTTTTTCTATTCATTCCCCAAACATATTGCCGAATATTGGTGATGGTGATTTTATGAATATTGAGTTATGTAATAGTTATGGCATAACATTTTCACAAATAAAGACAAAGACATTGGGTTTTGGTTTTGACACAAATTGTAAAGAATATGATTTGAATAATAATAATCCAAACAAACAGTTGAGAAGTGATTGCATTAATGATTGTATTTATAATCAAATGAAGATTTACTCCAATAATAGCTGTTATTTCGGAGAATATACTCTCTTTCGGAAAGAACTTTTCGATTTCAATGCAAACGCAAAGTTCTGTACAAATATAAAATGGACTAATGTGACCAAGCTAGAAATTTACAATTTGAAGACAAAGTGTTCAAAAATATGTCCAAATGATTGTGAATTCAATTATTATGACTGGAATTATGCCATCACTAAAAGCAATGAAAACTGTTTACGGTTTAAGACATTACAACTTCATATAAAACACAACAGAATTCCCGACCAATTGATTGAATCGGTTCCGGATCTAACATTCATTGCATTTGCATCCAGTTTTGGTGGTCTACTGGGTATGTGGTTAGGGATGTCTGGTTTGGGAATACTTAGGCTATTGTGTACTCTATTAAAGAGAAATTGTTTTAAAAATTATATTTCATTTCAATTCAATAATTATTCAATGAATTCAGTTAATCAGCAAAAATTATTTACACATCGGTCTAATGCTGGAAATACTACGCTTTCAATAAATGCAGCAAGATCAAATTAAAAACATTAGGATTTATGTCAAACTTAATATCCCTTGGATTTCAAGTGTTAAATCTATATTCAAAAGTTATTTCAATAATTTAAAGAAAAATAAATCATTTATAAATGTACAAGCTACGTTTGTATTGATATTTAATGTTAAGCACTTGTATTTGGTTCTGGTTTTATGTCTATTAAATGACATTTCATTAAAATATTCAATAAAATAAAAACTTTATTAAAAAATAAAATAAAATAAAAACTTAATATCAAATACCCTTGCACAGATAATATGAAATAAACATGGTTACTTGACTAAAACAGGGTAGTATTAAATAAAAACAAATCCAGATATTAACCCCTTTTGAAGACAGCACTAATGAAAATTCATTTTAATTTGAGACGTGATTTGTGATTGTTTTCATTAAGTCATTATTTACCAAAGCTTAGTTTGTGCTTGCTTCTATGTACAGGGTGCAGGGGGTTGTTTACTAATAGTAATGAATAAATGAATGAATAAATGAAACATTGAATGAAAAAATAAATACATTTTTATATAATTTCATATAAATTGTGATTAAATTGTGAGACAATGAGTGAAACTATGGATCAATTGATTGATTACATACAGGAATGCATTGACAAGAGATTGAGAGACAGTAACCACTGTTTGGTCTCTAATCTGAGGGGAAGTGTCGCTCACTTCAGGCCATTCAAGGATTGGTTGAAAAATAACTATAATTACAGTAATTTTGATCAAAATTTATATCAATTTATTCAACAAAACAATTATTACTTTAATTATGACTTCAATACGGGTTTTGTTTCAAATAATAATTACCTTAATTGTCGCCAAAATACCCCTAATTGTGGCAAAAATACCCCTTCGGTGGCAAAGCCTGAGATTTTGATTGAGTTTGAAATCAGTGACTCTTTGGACACAATTGACAACAATTTGTCTGTTTTTGAGTTAATTGTCTTCATTTGTGACCAAATGTTTGGCAAAACATTAATAATCAATGATTTGTTTGAAAATATTCAACAAAACTGTAAAAAACATTTCAATTGTTTTAAATCACAATTTACTCACAAATACACCAAACCCTCAGAGGATTGGGTTTTGCACTCAATTGATGGCAACGAAAGAGTTTTACTGCTATTGATCTCACAGTTGAAGCCATTCTTCAGCTATGATCTCATCCTAAAGACTCTATCACTCAATGAATCTGAAGAAGTGTTGTCTCAATTGGATCTCTATTTGAGGGAAACGTCTGTTGTTTTGGTGAAGAAGTTATTGATTGAAGTCTTGTATTCATTTGGAGCCAAGACTTCCACAGAATTAGAGGAATGGCTGAAAAATAATTACAATATTTTACACCACTTTGTGGTCATTCAGAGGAATATATCTTTGGATCAAATCATTGACTTATATTCGCAAACATTTGTCGTTAAAAGGTTTGACTTAAAGACAAAATCAATTGATTTAAAGCCAGAACTGATTGGCGAAAGTCGTGGCCAAGAGTTTGAACTGATGTACAAATACGGCACTCGAATAGAAGGACTGATCGGCAGTGTATCACATGTTGAGGACAGTTGTGTTTTCATTAAGTCTGAGATTGACTTCATTCTCAACAAATCCAAAGTCAGACCTCAATTCAAAGTAATCCAGGATTTGGTGGTGTTTTTAGGCCAAGAAGTTACCGAACCTTTCGATGATTTCCTTCATTTCGGCCATCGATTGGTCTTCGATGTGATGTTTATCTCAAATATTCGCAGTTTTTGTGACCAAAGAATCGGTAAATCTGTGAATGACTTGTGGTTTGTGTCACGTATTCATTGTGTCCAACATTACGCCAATTGTTTCATCGATGATGTCTTATATCAATGTAAGGAAGCGTTGGAAGAGTCAGATGAAAGTGATGTCAATTGTGAGGACCAGTCGTACAATATTTCAGACATCGATAGCGAAGACGTAACCAAAACATTGAACTATAAATTGTTTGGATTTAAATCCCCTAAAAATTTATTAATTAAATAAAACCCCTTAAATATCAACCCCTTATCACTATTCTAAACAATGTAATGCCATTCCAATCAGTTTTGTATTTAAATTATCTCTAATATTGTTATTATTGAAACCAATTACCCCCTGTAGGAGTTTATTAATCAAATTACCCCTGAATTGGAAATAAAGTGAAAATAAACTAATGATTGAAAAAATATTAATACTTTTTATAAATTAATTTTTGATTCAATACTGAAATACATTTCAAATTAATTGAATTAAGTGTAAAAACTCTTCAATATTTGAAATCCAAAGAAAGGATAATCTCTTTTACACTGAAATCTATTTCTGTTGTCAGACATCACATCAGTTGTCGTTATATTTTTATAAACTAAACTGAGTTTGACTTTCGTTGACATTGTTTTTCATGAAAAATACATTTCAAACAATAAGTTATGTCTAAATGTTTGACACTTTAATACCTATGCCTTAAATGAAGAATCTCTTGAAAGCACACAAACTGTGTCCTCATTTCAAATGACAGACAAATAAATAATTTTCAATTATATCTGAGTTTTTGATCAAAATATGAAATTATTAAACAAATGCTTTGTATATTATATTAAGTCTTGTTTTCCCCAACTTTTTATAAGAAAAGTCATTTTAATAATAATTTAATGAATAAAACTCTGGAATGACTGCAATGTTCAATAAGACGGGTCTTTTCATGACATATAAATGACTAAATTCTTGAATCATTTCACAAATCAAATGAAAAATGTTTCGCTAATAAACTGAAAATCATTCAAAGAATTGCTTCATTAATGCTATGAAGAAATGGGAAAATAATAAAATTTTATATACCTTTCCGTCTATAGTATAATAAAAAGTTTAATAAAAGCGCAAAAGTATAGCAAATAATAACAATAAATCATATTTTCTTATGACATAAAAAATTGATTCAAAAATAATAACCAAAAACTCTATTGAACTCTAAAAACAATAGATTTTTATTTAATGTCATTATATTTATAAATAAATTCTCAATTGTTTACAAGTTTTCAATTAAATAATCACTTTTTATAATATAAAAATTTACATCATATTTAAACTTGATCATTCAATATCATTAATCTCCTTTCCCTGAACTCTGAAAGACAGCATAAAAGTAAGTAAATTTACTAACGATAAACTCTTAGCATGGTTATTTTCAATAATTTACTGATGTATAAAAAATAAAAATATATTTAACTAACATTATATCTGTAACTCAATTGACAATTGTTTGCGTGATTTTGGACCAAAACTTTTGAATCAGTTTTTGATATGAAATACATTGTAATAGAGTTTAAGACTTGTTTTTGTGACGGATTTGATGAACAAAAACAGATATGAAATCAAAATGAATAACAATTTTTATATTTACTTTAATATTATATTATTTTTCGGTTTATTTTAGAAAATCGATATCCGAGTGAACTGTGCGTTATGTTTATGTGAGTCTCTATGTGTGCCGAGTGTTGTCTCAATAGATATTGTCTGCAAATCCTAGTCATGTAAGTCAGGGCTTAGAAGTTATATGTATTTCCAAATGGATTGAATCCAATATTACATTGTCTTCGCCTCTCTTTCTGCATCTTATTCAAGAGTTGATGACATTATTATAGATGAGATATATGGTATAACAGATGAGTAGGTCTTCAATACATATCCAGATTATGATAGAGGAGTACATTCACTCAAGTTTTCAATTTAATTAAAATTTTTCACATTTCTCTCATAAATACACTCAATATGTCTATAATAGTCTAACCCTGGGGTAGATATCGGGGATAATATTGGAGAAGGAAGAGGCTTGACATTAAATATTTGCAATAAAGTCTGCAATTAAAAAACTATTAGACGTAAAAAGCATTTCCCACTTAAGGGGTATTGACTTTACTCTAAATGTCTATCGATTTAAGAAATAATTTCTGAAATTATTAATTGATTTTTAATGTCATTCAAAATAAACTGTTTTATTATTTGAGTAATACTTTTACTGTCAATAAAATTCTGATTAATTCTCTGTTTGTTATAAACATTTATTTTTTGGCATTTTATTGATTTTCAAATATATTTTTGGGAAAATTGTTGTGTAAAATATATTTTAGATAAAAAATAGTGAATAAAATATAAAGAGTAGTGAAAATAGAGCTATAAATCAATGGTTAAAAATAGAGAGAAAACTCTTTTATATAAAAATCAAAATAAATTTGTTATTTTGTGTCAATAATAGTACAATAGGTTTGGGTTTGGGTTCTCTAATATTTCATTTTAATCTACAGCACAGGTGGACACCGAGGTATCTAAATGAAATTATCCCTAACTAGACAGATGTTCATTAATATTACTTAAATGCAAATTCTTGACCCTTTCCTCAATCCTATATTAATCGAGTTCTCTATTATCAGCACTACTCTACTCTAACCTGAATTCCGAAACCATATCATTGTTTTTGCTGTATATTCTTGAATAGAGAGCACTGACAGGTGCTGTCCAACCCGTCAACACTTCATTGATTTCTATGACCAGAAGTTAATAAATAGAAACGCTATTATCAGCAGCACTGGTAGTGCAGCAAAACCTGGTACTATCTGTGCACTTATATACTGCATATTTGAGAGATCGGCAACAGATCGCACCTAAAAAGAGTACAAAAGATAAGTTTCATAAAAGCTGTGAAAATAGTAGAGATCAGCACAAAAAAAATATTAGACTTCAATGCCCTTATGTTCGCATATTATATGCTTCATATGAATCATAACCCGAGCCTTATCTTCACTTATTTGTGCCGCAAAGGCAGGCATTCCTCACTTCTTTGAAGACCAAACGATATTCAGTTCCTCTTCTTCTTTACTCTATTCTCAATATTCAGTGAAGAATACGAAAGAATATTGTATTAAATATTGATATTATTTTTACTATTATTTTTGGCTTCACTTCATATTTAATAAAAAAAATATTGCTTTTAAACTCATTGTTATTATAATGTACTCATAGTTTCGCACCTAATCTACTGAACATTTTTTTGTTACATTCATTCAATTATTAATTTCTTTGAACCAATTTTTAAGGGGCATATACTTTAGGGGTATATTATTTATCATTTATTTTTACGGTTCAGAAGACTTTATCAAAGATTTTTCTTTCAGTTATTCTGTTATAGAAATAAAAAATGAATTCAAAACTAATGGTTAGCTTTCAGACACAAAAAATGAGGAAAACTTTGCTTCAATTCAAACACTTTTTGTGTATTTTTTTAGCAAAATATTAATTGATTTATTGAATCATAAACTTTTGCAACAAATTATAGTCTTTTCATTAAATTGAATGAATATTTTATTTCATAATTATTTGAATTTTGTTTATATTATATTAAAAGATATTTTTATAAATGATTCACAACTTATTTAAAGCTATCAATGAAATGAAAATTTGATTTTTGTGAACAAATTCTCAAAATATTTTTAAATATATTTATTGCAAATAATCTGCAAAATGAGAGACAATTTATTTCATTTCATTTTTAACTTTAAATATGAATTCCGATTGCAATAAAATATTTGAGTTTTTTGTTGAAATATGCTTTAGTTTTCATTCAAAACAAAATTTTATCAGACATTTATCTCTTATCACGAGTTATGGAGTTATGGAAAGACTTTTTCAATAGTTTTATTATTTATTCAACTTTTCATTGCATTTAATTGTTTATTTTAATATTGCATACCTTTGGGTTCGGAGAGAGAGAGAGAGAGAGAGAGAGATAGAGAGAGAGAGA
>JAQGAT010001999.1:0-10425 GCA_034687845.1 Pantelozetes paolii | reverse complement strand
TTGTATTGAAAATGAATTTTAATTTACTTTTTGCTATAATTTTATTCAATGAGTGAAGAGATTATGAGTTCATCTCTCCATACGACAGAGCTTTGGATAATTTTCAGGTCAATACCTCTCCCCGTTTACTGTGTATGCCTGTCCTCCTCCTCATCGGAGAAAAGTTAATACTTTACTACCAGTGCTCTATCATATCGTAAAATATTATATCAAAAGTAAGTTTTAATGAGATTTTTATTTTTATGAATGAAATAACATTTAAAACTGAATTAAAGTTTACTTTTCATTCAATTTAAAGGTTTTTTTGTGAATATATTTCAAATACTGTTTTATTTTTGTGTAGTTTTTGTCCCAAATATTATCAAATGAACTGAACTTTGATTTTCATTTCAATAATCTGTGAATAAATTGAATTTCACAGTAAATGTGAGGAAAATATTGTTTCAATTATTAGATTATAATTCAATACATGAAATGATTTTTTATTAAAAAATACAATTAATACACAAAACTGTGGAAACATTTCTTCATAAAGTAAATATCCATTTCCAATGAACACTGACATGTCTTCTTACCATTTGACTATTCACTAAAAATTAGCAATATAGATTAAGAGTCTTTTTAATAGTTTACAGTTTTTAGATCTGGATGAAATAAAAAAAACTTCTCATTGTCAGTTTTAAAATATTACAGCTACTAAAATATAACCACGCATTAGAAAGGACCAAGTTGATAAAGTTGAAATTAGTAATAAATATTTCATTGAAAGGTGATTTTTAGTTACAGTCTTTGATTACAATATTTAAAAGTGAATTGAAATTACATTTAATTAAAGAGAAAAACAAATGAATAAATAGTTTGCGAGAAAAAAATGCATTCATTTTAATAAAAAAATTTATGAAACTGTAAATTTATTAAATTGAAATTTATAAAAGGTATGTTTTACCATTTGATAGATTAGCTGGTTTGAATGTAAAGCTAAGTCCTTTTATTGAATAATCAATTTTACAGTAATTATGAAATTTTGTTTCAATATTTAGATATCTATTCAATACATGAAATGATTTTTCTTTAAATGCAATTAAAACATAAAAATATACAAAATTTTGTGAAAAGACTTCTTCAAAAAGTAAATATCCATTTTCACTGAGCACTGCATTTTGTGATTCAATTTATTAAGTATTAAAATGTTTTACTTATTTTTAGACTTTTATCTGAAGAGCACTGGATGTCTGTTCAAAATAAAATTGGTGAAGATAAAGTGTTTTATATAATTATAGACTTTTTTACCAATTGACTATCCAGTACAATTTAGTTATATAGATTAATAGTCTTTTGAATAAATTACAGTTACTAAATAAGCGGGGTTAAATATCCAAAATGAGAAAGATGAAATATTTTATAAAGTATAAAAACAAATGAATGAATAGTTTGTGAGAAAAATAATAACATTTATTTCAAAACATATTTTTATAAAACTGTAAACAAATTCAATTGATATCTATACAAGGTAAGTTTAACTATTAGATAAATTATCTGGACTTTTTCCAAGATTTTGATTTATTAATGAATACTCAATTTTACAGTATTTTTGAAAACTTGTTTTAATTATTAGATTACTTAAAATGATTTTTTAAAAATACAATTAATACACAAAACTGTGGAAACACTTCTTCATAAAGTAAATATCCATTTCCACTGAACACTGACATGTCTTCTTACCATTTGATTACTCACTAAAATTGAGCAATATAGATTAAGAGTCTTTTTAATAGTTTACAGTTTTTTTTATATCTGGATGAAATAAAAAAATCTTGTCATTGTCAGTTTTAAAATATTACAGCTAATAAAACATAAGAACTGGGGTACGAAGGACCAAAGTGATAAAGTTGAAATTTGTAATAAATATTTCATTGCTAGGTGATTTTTATTTACAGTCTTTGGTTTGATAAATGTTAATAATATTTAAAAGTGAATTGAAATGATTTTTATTTTAATGCAATTAAAACATTAAAAATATACAAAATTTTGTGAAAAGACTTCTTCAAAAAGTAAATATCCATTTTCACTGAGCACTGAATTTCGTGATTCAATTTATTTAAATATTAAATTGTTTTACTTATTTTTAGACTTTCATCTGAAGAGCACTGGATGTCTGACCAAAAATAATTGGTGAAGATAAAGTGTTTTATATTTGAATATAACCCAATTGACTATCCAGTACAATGTAGTTATACAGATTAAATGTTTTTAGAATAATTTACAGTTACTAAATAAGCGGGGTTAAATATCTAAAATGACAAAGATGAAATATTTTATTAAATATAAAAACAAATAAATGAATAGTTTGTGAGAAAAATAATAACATTTATTTCAAAACATATTTCTATAAAACTGTAAATAAATTCAATTAATATTTATACAAGGTAAGTTTAATTATTAGATAAAGTATCTGGACTTTTTCCAAGATTTGGATTTTTAACGAATACTCAATTTTACAGTATTTTTGAAAACTTGTTTCAATTATTAGATTACTATTCAAAACATGAAATAATTTTTGAAAATACAATTAAAACACTGAAAAACATAGAAAAGCGTTGAATATATGGATCAAAATGTATCACAAAAGGAAAAACTCATTTTCAAACTTCACTTTAATATCCATTTCCACTGAATATTGAAATACAAATCATTTATTTATTTTTTAGCAACACTTGAGTGGAAGAAGAAAAACCTCTTTTCAATACAAGCGCTAAAAATATATCATTGAATACAAAGAGAGAGAAAAACTTTTTCATTGATTTAATCAGAAAATCGAAATTTTGTGAACAGTTTTTGAGGATTTCTTTCTCTTTCACAGCAAATAAACAGCGAATCTAACGGTGCGAACAGCACTGACACCAAAACATCTAACATAACCGAAGACAGCGAGCAAAAAACATCAACAAAAAAAAATAGATTCAGAGACACTCTGAACAACAGCTGCAAAGATTAAGGGGTAAAATAGGTTATGTTGGGAACAAATAGCCGCAAAAAAACACATACAAAAAGTACGGAACCACTTTTTGTTTTCACATCTTGTTAATTAGATTTGAAACTGTTCTTTCACATTTAGTGAACAATGAGTGTAATTGATATCAAAAATAGCACTCAAAATGCCAACACAAAGGATCTTAATAAACCTCTTAAACACCCTTTTAATGATTATATACCCCTTTGAAAATGAAATGAGCTTTTTGTGATATTTACCCGGGCTAGTTGCTGTTCTTTGTGGACAAATGCTGCTAGATTAAATATCACTGCTTTTAAAGTAAATGGTATTAAAATATCGTTTGTAAAAAAGAGTTCATTGAAGTGAAAGAGTTGTGAAAAAACATCCAATCCTTTGAACATTTCTGATGTTTTTTCTCTTCACTTAAAGTAATTACACTTAAAGTTAAAACTCAATACTATTTCAGTAAAAGTCAATTAATTATTGAATTATTTTCCCTTAAATTGAGTTTATATTTGAGAGAATAGGAGAAAAAAATTGTAACAAAATTTTGAGCAATTTTTTTATTCATTAAACTAATTTACTATAAAATTAATCATGCTTAAATGTTAGCAAGCTCTTCCTGTGCACTGTGTGAAAGTTCAGTGTAAAATCAATTTTCAAACAAATTCTCTCTATTTTTAATACAATTTCTATGATTTCTATTAAAAGTTAATAACATTTGTAACAAAAATCTGAGAATAACTTTGCGTTCAATTGATAACAGAGACTACGAATCAATACCAGATTTAATGTGTTTGAACCCTATCTCAGGGGGCAGTGGATAGGACAGTCAGAATATACCGATCCTCTCAGTGAGAGAGTATAAGAGATAAACATTTGTTGAGCAGATGTTGTAAAGCATTTATTATTATTGTTTTTGCTTGAGATTTAATGAAGAAAATATGAACACTGAGATGTGCATGTGCAAATTATTTATTGGGAAAGGTGGCTTTAATAATTAGAAAAGCAAATATAATTAGTTGTAATTATAGGGGGGTTTTTGATTGTAAAATGATTAATCTCTTAAATTATATGAAAACAAAATTGAGCAATGTGTGTTTGCAATATTAATGAATCATACCCTGGGTATTAATCAGTGTCGTCTTATTTTGGATGATTTAAAAGTAGAAATTCTTGACAAATAATTATTTCCTTAAACCTTCAGTTGAATAAAAAGTCATCATTCAAAAAGTAAATACTAATAAAAGGGGCGATAAAAGTCCAAACAGAATGCTATTATCAATCTATTGTCTCAATATAAGCGGTATATTCACAGTTTCATTGAGATTAAATTCAAGGATAGAGGTATAGTGTACGTACTTTATGGATGGTATCTTAAATGAATACCCATTTTTATTAAGTGTAAAATATTTTTACTTTAAAATTATCTTTCTTATATTATTTACTGTAGAAAAGTAGTAATAATTTATTTCCTCATTAAATGAAAATAAATCCCAAAATACTTGACGATTGGCTCAAAAGCTCTAAAGATTAGCTCAAAAATTAACATAAATTTTGATTTAATTGAGACAAAAATCGTGTGAAAAATATTTTAAGAATATATTACTTATGTTTTTGAATTAAATTTTTATTTGATTTTTAAATATTTATTTGATTTTTAAATGTAATTAATATTCAATGAATTACTTTCAAAAAGTATTTCAATGTTTTTGCTTAATGATAAAGAAAAATAGCGTTTTGATAGATTTTGGGAAATATTTGATTGTACAAGGTCACTTTATTTTTAATATCTACACTTGTCACTCCAGGGCGTCCTTTTCCACTTTGACCTCCTGTGATAGGTCCTAAAAATCACTTTTGCTTTCGCCTTTTGCTTTTGCAATCATTCTTCTTGCAATAAGTGATAAAATATTATATGAAAAGAGAGAAAATATATTTTTATTTATCAAAGATTTTATCAAATTTTAACTTTGGTTTCAGATTTCTTCACTGAAAAACTAAATTACCTTTTTTATTTTTATTTCTCTTTGAGTTATTGATTGGATTTCAGTTTCAGGGGTATTAATAAAAATATTTATTAGAGCCTTAACTCTATCTCTCATTCAGTTTATAATAAATAATATTTCCCTTTAAGGGGTAAAAAAGAGATTATTATTTTTTGTCTGACTGTGTGTGTGTTTGCACACAAATTAGCAGTGGATTTGAATAATCGATAATATTTTTGATGATTTCGTGATTTTTTTTATTTCCGTTTAAATAATTGATTAAAAATTTATATATAAAATCAAAAATTAGTTTTTAATTACTATTTTTTTTGAATAAAATTTTAATCAAATATTTATTAATCTATTTTTAATTATTACTTAAATCCACCGCAAAATTGTATGAAAAGTAGTTATCAATCGATAAATGAAATGAAAATTTATTTTTTGATATAATTTAAGCAAATATTTGAATAATTTAATGAAAATGAAAACTCATTTAAAAGGCTCTGAAACTTATTATTCAAATCATTAGAGGTTTGAAATATTTTTACTTCAAATCCCCTTAAAAATCAATTTATGTTTTTTTGTGCTTTCTTCAAAGGAATATATGCTTTCTTAGAGCACTGGTAGACAATGTTTGGGTTACAGTGTTATATAAGACGCACACAAAACACTACAATAAATCATAACAACTATTATGCAAAACAAGCCGTTATTTGAAATAATAATGAGTTATTCAATGGGTTTAATGTCTTAAGACTTGGTTGTGATGTGGAAAGGGGTATAAAAATGTGTGCAAATATAGTCTTAGTTTCAGTTGAGACATGAAATCTAAGACTTGAAGCTAAAGATCGGAAACTATTTATAAATTTATTGAACCTTTTTCTGCAGTAATTTTATCTCTTTATATGAAGTGAACTCAAATTATTGGGAACTAAAGTGAAGACCTTGTTATTAATTATTCCGGAAAATCATCTGAAAAATGTAATTTTGACGATAATTTTCAAAACTTCGTCATCATTTTGCCCCTTAATTAGTGAGGAATTTGGGATTTGATTGATGAGATTACCTCTAAAATGGGTTATTTATATATGAAATTTAAGACTGAGTTTTTGCAATCAAATTACTTAAACCACTGCTAATAGTGTTTATTGTGTTTCGCAAAAACAAACTCAATTTAAAAGTGTATTTTTCAGGCTTTAATTTGGAGCACTTGTAGGGGGAAAGGGATGACGAGAAGAGGAAGTGTTGTGAATAATAAAAACAATTTTCTCCTCTCTTATAACAAATACAGTAATTGTTTGCTAAGAGAAAGAAAACATTATTTGTATTATAAGAGGAAAACAGTTATTAAATGTAAGAAAAAAACATAAGAATTGCTGAAAATTAATTCAAAGATATAATTTCAGAGGATATTTCCTACCGTTCCGTTAAAGTCATTAAATTGACATTGTTGATGTGAAAAATCCCCCTTTACTTATGGGTCAATCAGGGGCTTAATTAGTGTTTTGATTACTCGCTTATCAGAAAACATAGCAAAAAAAGTGCACAAAAATATGTTTGAGTTTTCAATGACTTATCAATCGTTTGATAGAAAAGTGGAAAATAAAGTCAAAGTGAATGTGAAAAACACTGTTTAGTCGACTGATAGGGAGGGGAAAGGCATCCGATATTCACTTGGCGTACACTTTCAGTAGTCAGTGATAGTGTCGGCCGATCTGTCTCTCAGTTTCTCAAGACGTGATTAACCTCTCAATACATACATTCACTCTCTCAACAAAGTCATCTCAAATGCAGGGATAGAGTGAAGGGGGTTGTGATAAAAGGTGTTTTTAAACACTCTGTTTCGTGTATTAAATAGTACTCAGGATCAATTGTTTTAATAGTATTATAATCAATTGAAAAATTCAACCTTTCTCATTTTATACTAAATACTATTTGATTGTTTAGACATTTGAAAAGTTTAGATAAATATATCCTTTTTATTCATTATTTGATATATTTTTACTCAAAAAGTCATATATTTTATACACATTTTGTGTTTTGACTGAAATATGAAACAGATTTTCATAAATCAAAATGAGTGCAAATATCTTGACTTGAAATTAATGGGCCGGAAATAGGTTCAAGCATATTTTACAAATGTTTAATACAAAATTATATGTTGAATGTGATTTAGATATTGAGCAAGAACATTTTTCGATCGAATATATATATGCCCAATCAATTAGATAAATAACATACCGATTTGAATCGCTGTGAATATTAGCACCTTGATCATTCTTAGACGATTATCTCTGCTTATGAATGATTGATTTGTTTAATCCTTATTAAAGTCTTTTTTATATAATTATTGTGTGAATCACTGAAAACACTATAAGTTTTTATGGTTTAAAGCAATTCATTTTAAATGAGTTTTGAAACCAAATCATTGTTTTTTTGTCTCACTTTTCAAAAAACAATTGATATTTTTGAACAAATATTTGAATAATGTTTTCATAATTTCAGTTCAAAACGTTGTAAAACACATAATGTTTTGCATTAAAGCCTACCCATCCTCTTGAGATTATAGACCAGGTCTTAAATGTAAGATTTAAGACCAGGGGGGTCTTAAAGGTCGACCATTAAGACCATAGTAACTGAACGAATCTAAGGAGAGGGGTCTTAAATGTGAATTGAATTTTTCAAACTATAAAAACTGTAAAAAAAGTTTTAAACATTAAAAATATTTTTCAAAAATCAATGCTTTATTTGCTTTGAATTAATAAACACTTCAGACAAATGTCAAACCAATTAATGGATTGTTTAAGTAATTCATCACAAGATTTAGATGAAATGAATTCAACAAATGATGACACAAGTGATGACTTTAGTCCAATGACTAACCGACCGGTCAGTGAAGATCACAATAGAGGTCAGGGAGGAAGTGGTACATCATTGACAACAGAAATGTTGATAAATGTCGACTCAGATGAAGACAATGAACATTTAAATGATGACCGGTCAGTTACCGACGCCGGTAAAGACATGGGAATTGGTTCAAAAAGAAGGTCTTCTTATACTATTGACTACAAATTGAGTGCAATCAAGTGGTATCGGTCAGAAAGCAAGTGTAATAAAAGTGCGACAGCAAAGCATTTCAAGATTACCACTAAGATGTTGAGGGAATGGTTAAGAGATGAGAATAAGTATTTAAATATTACTAAAGATAGGGATTACTCAATACAAAAGAGAAGACATTTACCACACCCTTCAGTTGGTCTCTATCCGGAAATGGAAGAAAAGGTTATACAATGGATAAGAGAACAGAGATCTAAAGGCCTAATGATAAGCGCAGATGACATAAAGTTTAAGGGAATTGACATTTTCAATAGCCTAATGCCCCGACCGGTCGGAACTTTCAATGCCTCTAATGGATGGTTTCATGGGTTCTCCAAGAGATATAGATTGTCGTATAGAAGAGCTACAAGTGTTGGACAGAAGATCCCTGAAAATTCAAAAGAATTAGCAATGAATTTCTTTGAATTTATAGACAAATACAGAAAACAGGATACGACCTGTCAAACATTGATCTATAACATGGATGAGATGCCAGTGTTCTTTGACATGCCTTCAGCGATGACCTTTGACTTTAAGGGTGAAAAGTCAATCAAATGCAAAACTACAGGAAATGAGAAGTTTAGGTATACTCTAATACTATGTGCCGACAATGAGGGCCGTAAATGTCGACCGGCCATTATATTCAAGGGATTGAAAAACGTTCCCAAAGTAGACTTTCCCGAAGGGATAATAATAATGGTCTCAGAAGGCGGTTCTGTTAATAGAGATCTCATGACCCAATGGGCGGATAAGGTGTTTCGCGTGAGACCGGGTAGTACTCCATTCCTTAATATCCCAAACAATCGCTTTGCACCGACCGGTCTGGTATTCAAGACACTATTGACACTGGATTCAGCTCCGGCACACAAAACCAGTGAATTCATTGAATATATGGGAATTCAATTCAATACAAAAGTCGGTATAATTCCCGGCGGTATGACTCCTCTGTTACAACCAGCAGATGTCACTTGGAATCAATACGTGAAGAGAAGAGTAAGTCAAATGTGGTCCGAATGGATGGCAACCGACCGGTCGGACAAGGACTTAACAAAGTCGGGGAATCCTAAACGTCCAGGTTATTCAATGGTTTCCAAATGGTGTTTGGATTCTTGGAATGAATTACCGAAAGAACAAATTATAAATAGTTTTAAATTCTGTAATTTGGGTAAAGAAAGAGACGATGAGGTGATCCACAAGAACCTCTTGGAAGTGGTGACCCGACCTGAACCGACAGGTATTAGTGATTGTGAATCAGGACTTGAAGGTCGGTACATCACGAGTGAACCGGTTGAACATCACGAGTGACTATCAGGTATAAGATCTACCACAAAACACATGCAGATATTATCCTTTGAAATATCAGATAATAGTTATATAACGATAATTTATTATCCAAAGATGAAATTTATTGAATTAGTCCGGGATATGATTGGTATTTGGAATTTGTGGTATGGGATTAGTATAATACAGATGTTATTGTATATTATTTCACTTTGCAATAAATTATCAGGATCAATAACTTATATTTATTACTACTTAAGTATTAGAATAAAGAAATTAAAATTAAATTATTTCAAAAATATTTTAAAATTTATTTTATGTTTATTTCTCATTAAAAATATTATTGAAATTACTCTTAAATATTTAAAACAAAATTCAATGAAAACATATGAAATTTGCAATAATGATCAAGATAATAATTTGCCCATAATTGGAATAAACTATTTCCGTATAAGTGTGGATTATAATTTGGATCTCAAATCAATATTAGGTGATTGTTATATGTCATCCTTTTTATTTGCAAGACAAGAAAATGCCAAATGTAATCAATCAATTATTATTTATAAAGAATCGTTGATTAATTTTACCAAGAAAAATATTGATTATTTTCTAGTCAATATTAATCCTGACCATGATCATTTTAATTTCAATCAAACATCTATCAGTTATTATTCTGACTATGGTTATATTTTTGTCAGAATAAATATAAAACCAAAAATCAATTTATTGAAAGCTTACTACAATAATATGATATTGTCTTCACTTGATGGTTTTTGTGATTATAGACCTGAATTTTATATTATGTCAGAAGATTTATCAATTACAAGTGTATTAGTTAATAATATTGTTTTAACTTGGTGTGAGTACACACAATATATTAATTATTCCATTATACAAGAAATATTAATTCGCAAGACAACAATGAAATATTTGGAAAAAGGTAACGTTAATTAATAATGTTGTTGTTAACTATATTTATATTTTGTGATTAGATTGTAGTAATTATTATGAAAACTATCGGCCATTCAATGCCACTTCACATCTACTTTGCAAAAGAAGATGTTT
>JAQGAT010001998.1:0-10431 GCA_034687845.1 Pantelozetes paolii | reverse complement strand
AATTACCTCTTCTATATTCATTGATTTACATTGCAACAATTTACACAAATTAGTGTCAATGTCAATTAACATGTGAACACAAATATTGTTCATCAAACCGACCAGGGCTATACCAATACTGCCCAAAACAAGCCCGGCATACCTTTCCATTTAAGTGAAGTTAGTTTAACATCAAAATTTAAACACTAAATAAATACTACCTCAATATAATTGGTGTACTTAATATCCCAGAGCCAACATATGACTTTAAAAAATAAAAGAATGCTTGCAGCGTGGTTATTTTATCACTTTCACTAGTTAAATGCATTTTGATTGTAATTAACAAAATATATTATAGATATTTATTTCAGTGTAAATCAAACACAATTCACAACAGTTTTCTCACTTATATAACAATAGGTCCTATTAGCAGTAAATATATATTCAATTGTTTCTCATTACTCATTTGAGCATGACTATTCTAGTTTATTTTTAACCGTTTATAATAAATTTATATTTAGCTTGCGAAAATAATATTATGTTTAAAATTCATAACAATATTAATAACAATTCACACAAATTAAGCAATAGATAACTTTAAAGGTAATACAACCTGAATTCTGTCGGTGTATTTAATATCTTGGTGCACACATATAATTTGATCAAGTTGGTGAATGCTTAAAAATAATTTAACTTTCCCTGTTCATTAGTTAAATGCATTTTAAATAAACATAAACTAATATTTTGAATACAAATACAAAGAGTTTTGTATAAAATATTCAAATAAAAACAATTTTATGACTAATTATTGAATACACTTTACATTGAATTTATATAAAGTCATCATTAGATCCGTAAAAAACATCACTTCATGTAAATGTATGATTAATATCTTGTTTTAATGATCGATACGTTTGTATTGTATTTCTCTATTATTTTTATTTTCCAATAGATTTGTGAAATATTTTAATAATAATACAATACATTTTTATCTTGTATATTTTACTTGTAAAAATAAATAGTTTAAATCTAATTTCATATTAGAGAAGGAGCTCTCTAATTTTAAAAATAAACTGTTTCTACACTCTATATTAGAGTCTATAATATTACAGTATTAATCGCTTTTATTTTACCCTTCTTTAATTTATTAAAAGACCTAGCTAACTAATAAAAAGCTAATATAATTTTTTAACTTGATGAATGTTAGCCATTATAGAAATATAATACTTATGTCAATTAATTAATTTCTTGACATACGGTCTTCAGTGTAATTAAATTTTTGCCATATTTATTACAATTTCTGTTAAACATGTTTAAATTTAAGATTGTCCTAGTAGTTTTAACAAGTTGTATTTTACAAATTAGACTCTGTACAGTTAAACAAAAAAATTATACAAATGTGAATCTACTATCAAATTTACCTAGGTCAAAGTTTGTGGCCGATCGGATGCTCTTTAACTACGTTGACTTCTCGTATAGACCTATTACTGTATTTCATATTTATCAAGATTCTTTTAATTTAGCGATGAGACAAAAGTGGCCAACACCAAGTTTAATGCATCAATTGACTTTGGTGCAAGTGATCCCAATTGGTTACCCCCACAGCATCTGATAGACGCAATGGTCGAAGTGGCTTTGGACCAAAAATCACCTGACTCATACAAGATCCATCAATATGGTGATAATCATGTAAATATAAATGAAATTGATCTTTCTGCTAGTTTATAACTATATTACAATTTAACCTGGGTCATCCAAGATTGCTGAACGCTGAATCAAACTTTTATTCAAAGCTAATGAACAGAAATATAAATGCAAACAAAGAGATAGTTATAACTACTGGTGCCGCACACGCACTGGACATGGTGGCACGTGCACTTGGCCGTCAGTCCGGAGTCAATTATGAATGTGGCCAGACATGCACACACTAACCCGGGTAAAAGGTTTTGTCTCAATCTGTCGGCGCCGTACATAAGTCATGCGTTTTTGAAGCCATTGCTAGAAGTCTATCCATTTGTTGACCTAATCTTCGGCAATGAGACAGAAACTGAGGCTTTTGCTGAACTCAACGGTTGGAAGGTATGAATCTGGGGATTGGTATCCAAAAGGAGGTTTTGTTTTCACACCCTTTGAGGTTTGCTTCTGTTGTTATTGTAGACAAAGGACATGAAAGAGATCGCAAAACTGATGGCGGATAAGGACTGTATGCGAAGTGAGGGCCGAACTGTTGTCATAACTCAGGGAAAGGACCACATTTTGGTGGCGTTTACTAACACACCAGTGGTTAAGGAGTTTGTTGTGAAGCCGATGGACGAGAAGAAAATAGTGGACACAATCGGTGCCGGCGATGCCTTTGTCGGCGGATTTTTTGCACAATTAGTACAAAACAAATCATTAGATGTCTGTATAGAAAGTGGTATCTATTGTGCACAAGAAGTGATACAACAATTAGGCGCACACTTTCCCGATGAAATGAGATTTAATAAATAGATAACAGATCTGGATACTAATTTACAAATTTAACCTGATAATATATTTTTGTTTTGTTGTTTATTAAAGTCATTTTTAATGATAATAATCTAATTTTAATTTTACTATTGTTTATTACATAATATTTATAATTATCACCTGGAGAAATATTGTGGCCAAGGATAAATCTTATGGTTTTTGATAAAGATCCACGATACCAACTATGCTATAATAAGCTCCACTTAGAGTACCACCAAGAGTACCGATAATAATAATAATCAAATTTCTACGGAAGCGATAAATTGTTTCACACCTGCCTGATAAATTTAATATGTATTGAGATATGGTTGATTCAATATTTGATCATACTCATATTTGTTCCCCAGATATTGATATATGATGTAATAGTCGCTGATTGCGATCACATACCGACCAATCAGAGCACTCTTATCTGACAGACCGTTGAGGTAAAGTTTAGATACGTCTTCCCAGACAATTTTATATTCTTGCACACTTTTCTCTGAAAAAGAATTGAAAACAACCTTTTCTTGATACAATGAGATTTAATAAATAGATCTAGCTTGTACAGTATTTTACGAATTTATCCTAATATTATAGTTCAGTTTTGCTGTTTATTAAAGTGATTTTATTGTGATAATCAAATTTTAAATTTACTCTTGTTTATAAAATATTTTATAAGTATCATCTGAAGAAATATCGTGGCCAAGGGTAAATCTTATGTATTTTGATAAAGATCCACGATTCCAACAATGCTATAATAGACTCCACTTATACTACCAAGAATACCGATAATAAATATTGTCAGATTTCTGGTATATATATAAATTGTTTCACATCTGCCTGATAAATCAAATTAATCAAGAGAACTCTTATTGATTCAATATTTTATCATACTTATTTTTTTCTCCCAGATATTGATAGTGTGCAGAACAGGTGGAATAATTATACAGACAAAGCTAAATGTTTTTCAAATATAATCGATATAAATATTTAATAGTTTATATTAAGTAAATTACCTAGCTGTAATTGCACCCTGTAATGAACTAAATAGAACAAAATCTGGAATAGCAGCAGCAAGGGCAACTTTAAATATAAAAATACAAAAATTACTTTCTCTGAATTACTTTAGAAATGGCAATCACTTACACGTTAGGGTCACTAATAATGTCCTTAAAAGATAATTAAACAAGTTAATTGTAAGTGTCTTAAAATCATAACCAATCATGTAGGTTTCAATCCCTGGCCATAACTGAAGTATTACGGGATAAAATTGGACTGGATACGATATTACTACTACAACACAATATATGATATTAACACTGTTATATAGGGTTGTATTGGGAAGGGAAAGGGTTAATGGAGATTGCACAGTATTTCCAAATGCAAAATAGCCAAGTATTCCCATCGATGTATAAAATATAATAGCAATAAAGATAGTTATATTTAAAACTCCACAATGACCTCCAAATTGTTTTTGATTCATCATTGACATGTAAATTGGCATGGTCTAATAATAATTTTAAATTGAATAAATATTATGATTGATATCACTTAGTCTAAGTATAACTTACACAGGTTAGTCCTCCAAAATTTGATACAGCTAGACTAAAGAAAATTGGTATTTTAGGGCCTATATAATTCAAATTATCATGGTTATTCAAATGCTCAGCCAGACAATAGTATATAATTGCTAAACATATAATTAGAATAATGTTTCCAAATAAAGAGGCCAAGGATATATATTTAAGCGTCTTGATATAGTTTATCAAAATCACAAAAGGAAGTATTATTAGCAGATAATATTGAATAGACATTGATGCATTAGAAAATGCATTTATGTTGATGAAAAACTAAAAGGAAATAAAATCTTGTTTAATATAATGTTGATAAATAGATATCAATATTTAGTGACCTGTCTTAAATTTTGTGCCCAGAATAAACAATAACTACAGCAAAAGCCAAGCTGAACTAATACTATAAGTGTAATCATCAAGTATTTTGCTGTTTTATCAAACTTTCGAAATATTGTTGGACCATTAGCCAAGGTTTTTTGAGCTAGCTTAATTATGTAATAATGAACTTTCATATTAATATAATAAACTTTTAAATTACCTCATCTATATTCATTGATTTACATTGTAGAGAATTGCACAGGTTTGTGTCAATGTCAATTAACATTTGAATGCAACACCTGTTTATCAAGCCAATCAGGGGTATACCTATACTGCCCAATACAAGACCAGCATATCTTTTGATTTAAGTGAAGTGAGTTTAACATCAATTTTTAAACACTAAATAAATACTACCTCAATTGAATTGGTGTACCTAATATCCCAGAACCAATATATGCTTTTAAAAAATAAAAGAATGCTTGCAGCGTGGTTATTTTACCAGGTTCACTAGTTAAATTCATTTTAATTATAATTAATAACAAAATTATTATTTTATTTTAATCGCATTTATACACAATTCACAACTTCTTTCTCCGCTGACAACTGTGTGGTAGATATAGTGTAGATCACCTCTATCATTTATCACTACTCATTTAAGCATGACTATTCAAATGGTAAAGTCAATAACTTATTTATTGATTTAATTAATAGCAATAGAAAATATCATACAACCAAGTTCACTTTTAGCCAATTACAATATTGAGATACAGAGGACACGTGAAATATATACTGTAAGTAGCAATAGTATCAATGATGTAAAGGAAAGGTCTTTTTAGGTGTGACCGTTGATGAAAGTGCTAACTCTTTCTCAACTTTTGATGACTTAATTTTTTTGAAAATATTTTATTCAATTCTGATATTCATTTGAAAAATCATTTAAACATTGTGATGACTCTTTACAGAGTTAGAACAGAGTGTAACCCAGGGCTTAATTCTTGTGACGTCAGTAGAGCCAACACTCGCTGTTTGTGAGTTCCATAGCATTAGGGATCTATCAATATAAAAGTGTTTCTCATAAGAATTGAATGGATTTCTGGCCACAGAATTCATTTGAAAGCCTTCTAACCCGATCTCATCGCCAAAGAGGACAATAGGTGTCACTTTGGACAAGAGTGTAGTCATCAGCAAAGCAATTGACAACTTGTGTCCAACTCTTGTCAGAAGTCTTGCCGAAGAATAAGTTCTGCTTTGAAATGCATTTCTTGTTTGAAATTTGTACCAAAAATCAATGAATTGAAACACTTTTGCGACAAAATCTTCTGAATAGCTATTATTCACTAATAAATCAATTTTTGAGTCTTGCATACTTTTTTTTATACAAATTGAATTGAACCTTTTCCTGATGAAATGAGATTCAATAAATAGATCTGGCTGGTACAGTATTTTATAAATTTAACCTAATATTATATTTCTGTGAAGTTGTTTATTAAAGTCATTTTTTATGATAATAAAATTTAATTTACTCTTGTTTATTACATAATATTTATAATTATCACCTGGAGAAATATTGTGGCCAAGGGTAAATCTTATGGCTTTTGATAAAGATCCACGATACCAACTATGCTATAATAAGTTCCACTTATACAACCAAGGATACCGATAATAAATATAATCAGATTTCTACTGTAGATATAAATTGTTTCACATCTGCCTGATAAATCAATTATGAATTGAGTTATTGTTGATTCAATAATTGATCATACTCATATCTGTTGCCCAGAGATTGATAGTGTGAAGAATAGGTGGAAGTATTATACCAACAGAGCTAAATAAGTTTAAAATAAAATCAACTTGTTAATTAATTAATTATCATTTAATTACGTTGATGTAATTGCACCCAGTAGAGCATTGAGCAAAACAAAATCAGGTATGGCAGCAGCAAGGGCAGCTTTAAATATAAAAAAAGTATCTTTTATTAATTTCTCTGCATTTCGAAATAGCAATCACTTACAAGTTAGGGTCACTAATAATGTCCTTAAAAAGTAATTCATCAAGTTAATTGTAAATGTATTGTAGCCACGTTTATTTAAGTAAATTTCAATTCCAGGCCATAATTGAAGAGTTAACACATACAATTGTACTGGATATGATATCACTATTACAATACAGTATAGAATATTAACGCTGTTATATAAAGGTGTATTGGGAAGGGAAAGGGTTATTGGTGATTGCACAGAATTTCCAAATGCAAGATAACCAAGTATCCCCATCAAGGTATTAAATATAATGACAATAACTATGGTAATGTTTAAAACGCCAAAATGACCTCTAAATTGTTTTTGATACTTCATGGCAATATATACAGGCATAGCCTAAAATCAAATTCACATCAATCAATACCAAATAAAAATATAATGTTTGATCTTGTTAACACTTACACAGGACACATTTTCAAACATTGATACGCCAAGACTAAAAAACATTGGTATTTGATTGCCTACTAATTTAATATCCGCATGGTCATTCAATTGTTCAGCACAGCAATAGAATATAATGGGAATGCATATAATTACTAAAATATTTCCAAACAAAGAGGCCATGGATATAATTTTAAGTGTCTTGATATAGTTTATCAAAATGATAAAGGGCAGTATTATTAAAAGATAATATTGAACAGACATTGATGCATTAGGAAATGCGTTTATATTAATGAAAAGCTAATTGGTAAAATAAATAAATGTTTTAATCATGTCAAATATTACTAATATACCTGTCTTAAATTTTGTGCACAGAATAAACAATAGCTACTACAACAGCCAAGCTGAATTAATACTAAAAGTATAATTGTTAAATATTTTGCTGTTTTATCAAACTTTTGAAATATTATCGGACCATTCGCCAAGGTTTTTTCAGCAAGCTTAATAATATAATAATGATTTTTACCCTAATATAATAAATTTTAAAATTACCTCTTCTATATTCATTGATTTACATTGCAACAATTTACACAAATTAGTGTCAATGTCAATTAACATGTGAATGCAACTATTGTTTATCAAACCAACCAGGGATATACCAATACTGCCCAACACAAGCCCAGCATAACTTTTCATTTAATCGAATATATTAATATGATAGTTAACATCAATTTTTAAACACTAAATAGATACTACCTCAATTGAATTGGTGTATTTAATATCCCAGAACCAACATATGATTTAAAAAAATTAAAGAATGCTTGTAGCGTGGTTATTTTATCATTTTCACTAGTTAACTGCATTTAATTATAATTAACAAAATTATTGTTTTATTTTAATAGTATTTATACACAAATTCATTACTGTTTTCTCGTCGACAACTGTGTCGTACTGTAGATGTAGTGAATAGATCACTTATCACTACTAATTTTAGCATGACCATCCAAATGGTAATATTCAATGACAAATATTTTTTATATTCCAGAATAAATTAGATCTAAAACTAATATCTATACCAAAATTTAATACACCAAGTTCACTTTCAGTTATCAGATAATTACTAGATTGAGATACAGAGGACACGTAAATTATATACTGTAAGTAGCAATAGTAGGTTATTATGACGCAAGGGAAAGGTCTTTTTTTCTGGTGTGATCTTTGATGAAAGTGCTGACGAGTTAAACGTTTTCTCGACATTTGATAAAATAATTGTTTTTATGTTTTAATAAAATTTTATTTTCATTTGTAAAAATCATTTAAACATTTATTCATCACTCGATTCACGCGAACTCGAGTTTGAGAGACCTGTTTAGGAGACGAGTGAAGAAAGGCGTGAATGGACTCGAGAAGCGATGGACAGGCAGTTCAGATGTTAGTACTATAAGCCACGTCAAAGGAAACTTCCCTTGTCTTCCACAGTACTCTCCTATAAGATTAACCCTGTCTTTGAAGTCTCCATTCGTCAGCATTTGTATCGGTCTTTGAGGTAAGGATTTGCCGTCGATTACAATAAGAGTAAAGACTTTTAGAAATTCAAACAATAATTCATTTAAATCCCAGATTTCAAACAATTCTTGCACAGTTATCTCTAAAAAAACACTAGGTGTTACTGTGGTCAAGAGTGTAGTCATCAGCAAAGCAGTGGACAACTTGTGTCCATCTCTTGTGAAAGCTCTTCCCGAAGAATAAGAACTGCTTTGAAATGCATTGAAACACTTTTGCGCCAAAAACTTCTGAATAACTATTATTCAATAATAAATCAATTTTTGAGTCTTGCACACTTTTCTCTAAAAATATAAAATAACCTTTTCCCAATAAAATGAGATTCAATAAATATATCTAGATGGAAACAGTATTTTACAAATTTAATCTAACATTATATTCCTGTTTAGTTATTTATTAAAGTCATTAAAAACATAATATTTTATATTTATCACCTGGGAAAATATTATCATCAAGGGTATATCTTATGGTTTTTGATAAAGGTCCACGATACTAACTATGCTATAATAAGCTCCACTTATACTACTAAGAATGCCAATTATAAATATAATCAGATTTCTACTGTATATATAAAATGTTTCACATATTCCTGAGGATTCAAATATGAATTGAGTTATTGTTGTTTTAATATTTGATCATACTCATTTTTGTTCCCCAGATATTGATAGTGTGAAGAACAGGCTAAAGAATTATATCAACGCAGCTAAATAAGTTTAAAATAAAATTAATATAAATATTGAACAGTTCATGTTCAGTAAATTACGTTGCTGTAATTGCACCGAGCAATGAATTAAGGAGAACGCTTGCTTGCAGGGTGGTTATTTTATTATTTTCACTAGTTAAATCCATTTTAATTATAAATAACAAAATTATTTATATCTATTTTAATAGTATTTATACACAATTTACAACTGTTTTCCTCACTAACTGTGTCATAGATGTAGTGAAGATTATCTTTATCATTTATCACTACTCATTTGAGCAAGACTATCCAAATGTTATCCAAAATACAGGATTGCACAAGAGTTGGTACTATCATTGCATCGTTACTATCGATGTCTATGGTGTTTATAAACCTTTATCTCGGCCTTTGAGGCTGTAAAAGCGAAAGCACTAATAGGTCCTAGGCTTATTTTTCTGTCTCACATCTCTTCTAAATGTGTTCTTAGGTAATATTCTTTAATATTGTGTGATATAAGTGTTTTCTCAGAATATTATTAGTCACTGCTATTTGTAATATCGTTTTATATGTTTTTACTGTAAATTCTGAACAATTATTAGCATTTATTCAATAAAATATTGTTATTAAAAGTGTTTTGTGTTTTAATTAATAATAATAATCTCTCCGACTTCCTGTGCTTTACAGCTGACACGTGCTACAGCTCTACGCTACAGACAAAGCTGTGGAAGATGTGCGTTACTCCTGTAAAATAATACACCAAGTTCACTTAAAGTTCACTTCAATCAATTACAAGATTGAGATACTCACTTTTCTCGGAAAAAGAATTCAAAAGAGCCTTTTTCCAATAAAATGAGATTTAATAAATAAATCTGGCTAGAATAGTAGTTTACAGATTTATCCTACTATTGTATTATGTTGATATTTCAGTTTTGTTGTTTATTAAAGTAATATTTTATTATAAAAATTAATTTTAAATTTTCTCTTGTTTATTACATAATATTTTATAATTTTCACCTCGAGAAATATTGTGGCAAATGATAAACCTTATTATTTTTGATAAAGAGCCACGATACCAACTATGCTATAATAAGCTCCACTTATACAACCAAGGATACCGATAATAAATATAACGAAATTTCTACTGTAGAAATAAATTGTTTCACATCTGCCTGATGAATTAAATATGATTTGAGTTATTGTTTAATCAATAATTGATCATACTCATATTTGTTCCCCAGATATTGATAGTGTGAAGAATAGGCGGAAGAATTATACCAATAGAGCTAAATAATTTTATAATAAAATTACTATGATTAATTAATTAATATTCAATAAATTACGTTGATGTAATTGCACCCAGCAATGAATTAAGGAGAACGAAATCAGGAATGGCGGCAGCAAGGGCAAC